>ML311299.1:0-146990 GCA_005239505.1 Nicotiana paniculata
AGAGAGTTAATGAAACATTATGAGTAAGATGTAATAAATGGGTGATAACGGTAAATCAAAATAAAACAGGATGACAGAGTCTATAGTCAAGTGAAGGAAAAGACAAGATGAGATATGCCTTGAGAAAATAAAAGTATAAGCCCTAAAGTCATATCCTCATTTCAAGAAATCAGTTGCTGAGTCCAACGTGATTACCAGAAGGAAAAGTTAGACCCCCGAGTAATAGAAATTAGCATGGGATAGTAAATAAAAAATCGAACATGAATTAGGGATCGAAGGAATTGGTAATAGTCTGCATCGTTTCAGAGATCGTGTTTCGACAATATTAGAAAGAACAATAGAAGAATAACCTTCAAAGGTTATTCACGAAGACGCCCTTCCCTAAAGCGAACACTATGAACAGAGTTAATCTTAAGGGACTAAATGTGCCAGTTGCTACAGGTGTCACCCTTGTGCATAAGAAATTCAAATATTCCTGGTGTAGAAGGGTTACTGCAAGGCGAGTAATATGTCTGTGAAGATGTGGAAAACAAAATGCGAAAGATGAAGAGGTAACTATCAAATGGTAAAGGAAGAATGCGGTAAAAAGGTGAAAGGAATTAGATTGTATTTATTGAGATCGTACAGATATAATATGACTCCAGAGCATTATGCAAGCATGATGTTGGGGAGAATCAATAAGGGTTTCACACTCGATGATATTGATAAATAAGTGGGAATGAACACTTGATACATAAGGATCCCGTACGAGAGGTAAGTTAGGGAGGAAATAACCCAAGAGGCGTTACATAAAATACATATATGAGAGTGGACCAACGGGTAGCCTGTAGTTGATTCAGGAAGAGCCTAGTTATGGCTAGATAGGAGGATACAGGCAAATAAGTATATCATGCAAGATAAACGTATTGAAACCCAACATAGGAAATTCTATCTCTTAAATACGACATCGTAATCCTTGAGAAATATTGCATCATTTTCTCCAGACGATCTTTGCCAGTAGTGCCATAGGATTTGGGGTAGTAGAAGGTACAGTATAAGTGTTACGGAAATAAAAGAGAGTGCCACTAGAGAGAAAACTGAAATTTCAATTCAGAAGCAACCCTACGAGCACAAGGGCGCGAAGGTAAGTAACTAAGGATAATGATAGGCGAGTAAGAACATCATAAATACCATGGGGTATGCAATGTAATAAGCTCGCAACTTTATAAGAGTCAGAGGGTCTTCCCTAAGTACTGCAATGAAAGACTAGCTGAGGAAATAAAGGAAGAAGGCTTCAACATAAGCATAGTGACCTAAAGAAATGGTCTTGTAATAGTAGTCTCACTATAATATTGTATGCACTCCATAAGAAAGTGGCACCTATCGTGGTTAATGAACAGGAAGAAAAGAAAAATCAAAAGATGATAATTGAGATCATATGAGTTACAGGGAAATCCAGTATTCGTGGGCACTAATATAAGCCAAGTATCAATGTAGCAAGTGATATAACGACAAGGAAAAGTAATTTCTTCCATTTAAAGACAACTGAGAAGGCATGAAATAAAATCTTTGGTGCTAGCATGTTAAAAGGAAGGTTGCGAGTAGTATAAAGAGATATGTGTAGGTTGCAAGCTAAAGTATGGTAGAGCAACACAGTTTTTACTAGACATGAGTAAGGATAAGAAAAGGTGTATGAGAAGGTGATGAGAATAGGTAAGTCCTCGGGATTAAACCCATAACAACAAGAGAGCTGATGGTTTCCATAAAGTTATAAAAAGCTCAGTATAACATGAGTGAACTCAAAGGAGCTTAAAACTAGGAGCATTTAGAAGAGATGGAATGCTCCCCTGATAGTAAAGTAAGTGTGTAATTGTGATAAATGATAAGAGGATTATGTTTAGTCCTTTGATTGAGAAATGATTTTGAGAACAGGGATTTCATGAACTGCACGGGATTAGAATACCCACGTAAGATGAATCCCGTTATGATGCTATGAAATACAATTATTGAAGTATAGTATAATCCCTAGTTGGATCAAGAAAATCACTTCAAATGTTTCCCGATGCGACATGAGCCCTAGTGACAATGTATTACATGAGAGGATTCAAGTTATCAGTAGTAGATTATGGACCAACATTAAGGTGAATCAACAGTGGATGGATAAAAGTTCCAAAGTATGAGAGGAGATTAGGCTGTCATTATTAAGATGAACAATAATAAGGAAACATTAAATGACTTGGATTTATACATATAAGATAAGGAGTGAGAGAGTAACCCGAAGTTGGGTGGTAGGCCTCGATAATAATAAACCGAAGTAAGAGTTATTGTACAACATGACCTACCTAGTTGTGGTAAAGCCATAAGCATAGATAACTGAGGCCATGAAACAAGATATAGCAATAGTCGTAAGTTCAGCAAAGTACCAAGCAAAAAACTTTAGTACACCTATAGATGCTCAGAGGGATACTATATATGTTCACAAAGTGAAGCCTAGAGGTTGGTCAAAAGCTAACCAAAAAAAAGAGATAAGAGTCGCATTGGCGCACATTCAAGGTTAGAATCGTACAGGTTGCATGAAAGAAGGTAGAAACATTTATGAGATTGGAAGAATTTCGACTACAAGTCGTGGAGTGAGAAAGAGGCCTAAAGAAGGGGAATGCCCTAGCTTTTGGATTTATTCACCGAACAACTCCCTGGATGTAAAAGACAATATTAAAGTATTCATAAGATCTATTGCTTAAGAGAATGATAAGTGCATTAGTCAACATTCGATGACGAATGTTCCAAAGGGAGGAATGATGTTACACCCTATGTTTTCGTACGTGAGAGTACCTCGTAAGTGGATTGATGTAAACTCAGAAATAATATTATATTTGGAAGCATATAAAGTAAGTTAATCATGTTAACTTGGAGGTTAAAAATATTAAAGATCATGAATAACGAGTACCAAGAGGGTTGGAAAGCTTAGAAGCTAAACCAATTGAAGAAAATAAGTTTCGTCGAAAGTCGACGAGTTTGGAATGTATTAACATGTAATTTAGGGTGAGACTATGGTTCATTACATGATAATGAGTTTATTATATGAGTTAATATTTTCGTATGATAGTTTTGTGCTACGTTTTGAAGTCAAGCAAGTTGTGGAACAAAAGTTGGCAAAGGTCTTCATAAGTTACATTCATAAATTTGTTGAAAATTAGGTCAAATGTAGATGATATTTTCTCTCAATATACTTGGAATTAGGGAACTATCTACCTACAAAATTGAATAACTATGAGTATAGTTTCTAAAAAATTTAACCGTTCATCAATAGGATATCGGAGTAGAGAGATATTTGCGTTTTCGTAAGACTGCGCAAAGCAACTCCCATGGGAGCCACAAAGTCGGTGTAAACTCCAGCTTGTATTTAAGTCAATTCTAAATCGTTTTCACTCATTTTTATCGTCAAAAACAGTTCTTAAACCCTCCTAAATGATCTCCAGTGGTTCCTCCATGATTCTAAGGTGAAAACCTAAGATAAAAACATGAATCCAGCGCTAGAAACCTCGTGTTGCTTGCTAGATAGTAGTTCTTCATCTTGTGGCTGTGTTGGAGGGTTCTTCAAAGTGAAGCAACCTCAAGTCTCATCTGGTTCTTGTTTATTAAGGTTATAATCAGTCTCTACTTCATACATATTAGATTCTCAACATGAACTACAAGTGTTTACACTCCAACTTGAACACAAAAAGTTGATTCAAGAAGAGAATACAACACCTATAGTGTTATGGTGTCATTGAGGATAATTGTGGGCTGTGTTTGGCCGAAATTTCAAGTTTTTGATACTTTATAAGGTGAGATAACAACCTATTAATTTTTCTTAATCTTTATTGTATGTTGGTTAAGTTGTTAGGATAATAAACTACAAGATAATATTTGTATTAGCTTAAGTCACTTATATGGTGTTGTATTACCATTGAAGGCTATTGTAAGTTAAATATAACTTGGATTTCAAATTGAAGCTACTGTAGGATCTATTTTTATTGTGTTCTTTCAGGTGCTTATGGTTATCTTGATATTGATTAAGTGAAATGGTTGGACTAGACATGAACTAGTGAATTAAGTTGCAAACTGAAGAAAGTTGGGAGTTGTGGATTGTTTCCTTTATAATTAAATACATGGTATAAGGATGGAATCATTGTTGAATTACTTCATCATCTTATTAATAATTTTGTGAAGTTAATGTAAGAAGTCTATAAGGGGTGATATGGGATAGACGGATTCCGATCGAGTTTGCCGCTCAAAATGATTGTTGAACTAATCGGAGAGCTTATTATGAATTATATTGTTGTTGTTTGGGCTGTTTGGTGACTTTTGGTAAATTATTGGATGTAGTAAAAACATGGGATATGCTATCCATTTTCTTGTAGAATATTTGTTTTGAAATATGATAGTTACAATGCTTATATGATGACGACGAAGTCGGGTTACTCATTGTAGACGTAAGGAGATCATATTGAACTTTGTTGATGATTGCAGAGAAGATTGCAAAGGTATGTTAAGGCACTTATTTCTTTATTTATTATGGCATGATCTATAGTGAAACAAACATAAACGATACGTTATTTCATAATGAATCTACTCCTAGCAGCTAAGGTTGTCAATGTTGTTCTTTCCTTACAAAGTTATTCTAAGAAAGTATGTATGATCCTTGAGTCCTAGTGAAGTTCATAATGATAGTATGATGTCTATAATTTTAATCGAAGGTGCAACTACCTTACGTCACTCCGAAAGGTCTAGAGCGTGATTTTATGAGTCCAACATGCATTATATATAGTATCTATTTTACTATACCGAGTCGCGCTGTAGTCGGCCGGGTACGACACCTATTGTGCAACCACTAATCAGTTGGGTTTACTGAGCTCCATGTGGCCGGGTACTATTCTACTGAGCCTTATGATGGCCAGGTATGTTTTTATCGAGTCCTCTCTGAGGCCGGGTACGGTTTGATGATGATGATGATGCCCACAAAGGTAGATGTTCTTAAAAGATTATGTATATATATGTATCACGCATTTCATGTCACTATCTGTTAGAGTCACTCAGATTGTACAGGTTGTATCTCCTATATCTCTCTTTACATTAATGTTCTTATTTATGCTTTTCTCCCTTACATACTTAGTACTTTATTCGTACTGGCGTCCCTTTTGCCTTGGGACGCTGCATTTCATGCCCGCAGGTCCTGATAGACAGGTTGACAGTCCTCCTAGTAGGCTATCAGCTCAGCGAAAAGTGTTGCTGCACTCCACTTGCTTCGGAGTTTCTTATTTGGTCAATATGATTGGGACATGTATTGACTGGTAGAGCGGAGCCCGTCCCGACCTATATGACATTTATGTGGTCTTAGTGGCTTGTAGACATATGTCAGGTATATGGATTCTTGTATGGCCTTGTCGGCCTATGTTTTGAGTTTACAAATGATCATGTCAGCCTTATAGGCCCGTATGTTACATGTATAAGTTTCTATATAATGTTGGGTCATTCTATGTCTACTATGAACTTATATTTTATTTTAGTTATCTCATGACGATTATGTTATGTTGGTACTCGGTTGAGTAGGGTATTGGCAGCCGTCTTGGCCCTTCGGTTTGGGTCGTGACTTGGTCGTTCATGAAATGGGGGATGAACATCATCAGCTCTCTTCCGTCGGCCCCAGGTAAAGCTCAATTTATTTTATTTATGACTTATTATTTCTATAAGTGCATTGAAGCACAGGCTTTTCACAAAGTGAGAGAAAATGAGGTCATAGAAATTATTTGGGACCACATCATATGTCGATTCAGGATACCCTCTGAGATTGTGTGTGATAATGGAAAGCAATTCATTGGCAGCAAGGTGACTAAATTTCTTGAAGATAATAAGATCAAAAGGATCCTATCAACGCCTTATCACCCCAGTGGGAACGGACAAGCCGAATCGACCAACAAAACCATCATCCAAGATCTTAAGAAGAGATTGACCGACGCTAAAGGGAAATTGAGAGAAATAATACCCGAAGTTCTGTGGGCATACCGCAAACATCGAAATCCATTACTGGAGAAACACTGTTCTCATTAGTTTATGGCACCGAAGATCTAATTCCGGTCGAGGTAGGAGAATCTAGCACCAGGTTCAGATACACAACAGACGAGTCAAATAACGAGGCCCTGAATACGAGCCTAGAATTGTTGGATCAAAAACGCAAAGCCTCCCTCGTCTGATTGGACACCAAAAAAAGCAGATCGAATGATACTACAATCGAATAGCCAATCTTTGAAATTTTAACGTCGGGGACTTTGGTTCTAAGGAAAAGCACCCTCAACACCTGAAATCCGAATGAAGGAAAATTGGGTATGAACCAGGAAGTACCATACCTGATTCTCGAAGTCACCAGAAAAGGATCTTATAAGCTTGGAACGATGAACGAGGAACAACTACCGAGTAATTGGAACATATCACACCTAAAATGATACTACTACTAAGGTACAACCCCCTTCCATTTTCATTTCTATGTTAGACTAATTCTTGGAGATGGTTAGCCAGAAACAACGATGGATTTTTTTACACAAAGTCTTTAGGTCTGAAATCACGCATTGTATTCTTTTTACCTTAGACCAATTTTGTCCCAAATGGGTTTTCTGGCGAGGTTTTTAATGAGGCAACCATTGACCGTGCTAACGTAGAACAATTCAACAGTATACGAGGCTGATTTTCAATCAACGTTGAATACTGGGGGCTTTGCCCTCGAATGTAAGCTCACTTTTGACAGTTATACGATTCCAGAAGATGATCCAGAATTAGGTCAATCACGTTTATTAGAAGTTGACAATATAGTGGTTGTACCAGCAAAAAGTTATATACGTTTTATTGTAACATCTGCTTTTGTTGCGAGGAAATTACTTCATAAAAACGGGGTCTCGATAGGTGAAATTTGTAAGGGCCAAACGATCAAACAAACCATGCCCGCATAGGTTGCTCTAGCCCTGACACATAACATGTACGCATGTATAATCATTTTTCATAAAAATAAAGAGAAGTATTTTTCCTTGCTAATATCTCATGCCTTAGAAAAGTTTTTTCTACTTTACAATTCCATACTTTTGATCTATTGTGGAAATGGGCTTAAGGGCAGATCATAACCATGGTTCGGATAATCACCCCCACACTCGCGGACTTCCGTCCGAAAAGTAAATTTGAGCAAGATCGAATTATTGAAACATCGAGGTCATAAGACCTTTTAGGAAATCCTCGAATTTTAAAGGCCACGGCCACCCCACTCGAGGACTATTACTTTAGGAAAGCTAGAAGTAAACAGAGAAACAAGCCCAACAGGCAGATCCCATACTAAGAGCCAACGACGAAATAAAAAATATTTAAAGACATCCGAATTCCGTAACGATATAGGCCTTTGAATTCTTTCATAACCAGTTTTAAAGGCTACCCTCGACAATGTCATAAAAGGTTTAAATAATATCGAGCATCAAAAACCCCAATGAATGCAAATGTTGTTTGAACTCCCGGACGATTCCATATTATTTTATGCTAAGGCATTCCAAGTTTGTAAACACAAATGATAAAAACTTTTTCAAGCCAAAAATGGAGAAAGACTTACTTATATAAACAATCTTTTTACAAAGTCCAGATCGTCCTAATACATAACATACAAAGGCCTAATAGCTTCTTTTACTACGAGTTCGAGAGATCCTTCTCACTCAACTAAAAACCTAAGGGTTACCTAACTTCGAGTTCGAGCAAGCCCTCGCTCGATCATAAAGCCTAAAGGTTATATTGATTTCGTTTCAAACAAATTGAACACAATTTCGTTATTTTATAAGACATTTCGACTTTTGCAAAAGGGAAGAAAAGTTTTATATATACTTCGAAAAATAGTTACAAAGGCAACACGGCCAGATGAAAGTTCTATACAACGGCCCGAAAATAGCCCAGAAAAAAGTACAAAAAAGTAGAAAAAAAATACTAAGTCCTAAGAGGCTTGGTCTCCATCGGGAGCAGCATCCACGTCCTCGAGATCTTCTTCTTCAAACTCGCCGGAGTCATCTTCCGGGAAGGCCAGCTTCCGAGCCTGGTTTTCATCTGCTCGGGCATCGTCAATTTTGATCGCAATGTTGAAATCTTGGGCTTGAGCATCCTCGAGGTCCTCCCCCCGATCTTGCCACTTTGCATGATCTATCATGCTTCTGGATTTGGTCTGGATGGCCTCAACGTCGATTTTGAACTAGGCTACATTTTCATTAACCTTGATGCCGGCCTTGGCCACCTCAAATTTGGCCTCCTTGAGTTTGTTGGTGGTTGAATCCAGCTGAGACATGAGCTCTTTGATCTTCTCGGTCTGCACCCATTTTTTCTCTTTCTCAGCTTTAAGCTGAGTCTCGGACGAATCCAACTATTTCTGGACAATATCTTTCATCACGTCCAAGATGTCCATGTTTCCCTTAAAAACTTCATCCTCGGCTCGTACGTCATCCACTTGCTTGCTGAGCTGATCGATCTGCTCCAGCATCTATCGGATCTACATAATTGGGTCATTAGTCATTATCTCTAACTCGACATCACTATCATGGAGCATTCGGCATACCTATTCGGCCATGTCGGTGTGCTCATCCAGAGAGGCAACCAAATCGGCCTGGAGTTTCTCTCTGAGGATCCTCTAAGTATCTCTCTTCTCAGCAAGGCTCCGGGCTTCGACCTTGTGCTCCTCCCTGGATTTGAAGAAGGCTTTGTGGTGCAGCAGCAAATCTTACTAAATAAAGAGAAAAAGTGTTAAGAATAATCTACAAGTACAAAGAAAGTATGAAATAAAGTTTCGAAGGTTACCTGATTTAATGCGTGTTGGGCCTCGTTGATCAAGAAAGCGTCCCCCACAACATTCAACACTGCTTGGTCCTCTTCAGTTACCAAGACTCTCAGATAACTGGCGACCCCGATAGGGGGGGGGGGGGAACTCAAGTGTCTTCAGGGACTGTCAACACCAAATGACGTTTGTGGTTAGTGTTGGTACTCAAAGCCGGAAATAATTCTACCAACTTCAAGCCTGATGGAGACTCCTCGAAAGTAAGTGCCTCGATCACATCAAAGAATCCATGGAGATCCACCCGCTTACCAGCCAACATATTAGCCTCTTGAATTATGGTATCGAAAATGTAGGGCGAGTCCAAAATGTCGAGCACCCAAGGTTCGACCCCAAGAAACTGTTACGTTTCTTGGCGGGTTTTTCTTTAAGGCTCTATTTCTCCCGTCTTTTCTGGGGACGGGGTAACTTCTGGCTCAAGAACCTCGGTAGAAGCTCCTTTGTTGGTTGCCTCTGATTTGGAAAACATCTATGCCGAAACTGTAGCCCGTGGACGAGCCACCAACCCGGTTTCTTCTTCTTATTCTTCTTCTTCATATTTGCACTCGTCCATTAGCCAACAGACTAATTTCAAATACAAGGGAATCACCTTTCCCTTAGGCTTGCGAGGCCTCCTTGTTGGCCTCTTCTTTTCTGAGCCTAGGGGACTCAGGGCCCTTTTTCTCATTTTCTCCTTAGCCGGATTCAGAGTTGATGGTTGAGGGGGGATTTATTCATCACCGGAAGGAGGTCTCATTGCGACGTCCTTCCCGAGACCTGCAAAGAAAAGGAAGAAAGTTAGTTAAGAAAAAGACTAAAGTGACAAACAGTTAATGAGCAGAAGTTTACCGTGATTACGAGCCTCCCATCGACCTTTGGAAAGATCCATCCAAGCCTGTTTAGAGTAGGGCCTCTGAGATACCAGGCCCTCGACCCATATTTTCAACTTCAAAACCGGGTCCATCATCTAGGCCACAACTGCAATAACAAAGTAACAATAAAACAAAGGTTAAAGGAAGAAAAAATGGCAAAATGAGCATTAGAGGTAAGTCACTTACGGTTAAAGTTCCACCTCTCGGGGAATGGCGTTTCCCCCACAAGGATCAGGTCTGATGTCTTTATTCGGAAAAACCAGCCCATCCAACCTCAATCACGGGTCTCGTTGATACTGGAGAACAGGGCTCTGCTGGCCCGACGGAAAGTTAATTAGTCCTAAATTCGGGGACTGTAGAGACGCATGAGATGATCGAGGTTAAAGGATCATCCTTCGATCTTGCGGGTGAAGAAGAAGAGAAGGACGTGTCCCCTACAAGGATCAGGTCCGATGTCTTTATTCGGAAAAACCAGCCCATCCAACCTCAATCACGGGTCTCGTTGATACTGGAGAACAGGGCTCTGCTGGCCCGACGGAAAGTTAATTAGTCCTAAATTCGGGGACTGTAGAGACGCATGAGATGATCGAGGTTAAAGGATCATCCTTCGATCTTGCGGGTGAAGAAGAAGAGAAGGACGTGTCCCCTACAAGGATCAGGTCCGATGTCTTTATTCGGAAAAACCAGCCCATCCAACCTCAATCACGGGTCTCGTTGATACTGGAGAACAGGGCTCTGCTGGCCCGACGGAAAGTTAATTAGTCCTAAATTCGGGGACTGTAGAGACGCATGAGATGATCGAGGTTAAAGGATCATCCTTCAATCTTGCGGGTGAAGAAGCAGAGAAGGACGAAAATCCTCTGGAACTATGGGTGGTTCTGGCCCAGAGTAACCGCATACCTTTTGTGCAAGGCTACTATTATAGGATCTAAGGGGCTGAATGTAAAGGGGTAAGTGTAAACACTTAGATATCCCTCTACATATGAGTTGATCGATTCCTCAAGGGAGGGAAAAACCACGTCCTTGTTCCCCCAATTGCACTCCTCTTTAACCTTATCGAGGAGGCCTTCAGTAATGGTGCACATGTACCTTGACATTGGCTCGCACCGGCCCTACACCGAGGGTCTTCTCTATTTTGAAGGCGGCAACAGTCGGGCACCCTGCCAGAATGAATTCCTCAGGGGGATCCGCCGAAGCCGTGTCGCTGGAAGGATGTGATGAAGAAAGAGCCTCTTTTTATGGCACAGTTTTGGATGTTTTAGCCATTTATGAAAAGTGGATTAGAAAGAAAAGGAGTTGATTAAGGTTCAAGACATTTGAATATTAGAGTTAAGAAGTAAGAACTCTTTGAATTCAAGAGCAGGAAAGGTATTGGTTGGAAAGGTTTGAATGAAAAAAGATTGAGGGTTTAATAGGTTGAAGGCGACAATTCAGAATCAGGTTGTGGTCGACCAGCGCCTGACATGAATTTAATTTCTCGGTAATCGGAATGACGAGACGTTAAGTTTCTTGCGTCATGGTCGAACTAATCGCTGACCTCATCACTCGGAAAGATGGAACTCTAAAAGTCATGTAGTTTCTCATCATCTTATTTCTAAGAAAAGAGGGGACTATCTGTATAAGGTCAGAATGGTCCTTCCCTTCTTATGACTAATTGGGGTTGGATCATGATAGGCCATGGTTCGGCCTCGTATTGTATCGAACCTTCATATGAAGTCAGGTTGTTGAACCCTTAAATCGATGACTAGTCAAGGACGATGTTCAACCAAGATTAAGACCGAGTGGAACCGAGATCGAGTAAGATCAAAGGTGGCTTACTTGGTCAGGTAACGGTAAGCCAAAATATCCGAGATCGAGCAGGGATCACGATAGGAATATTGGAAAGTATCAAGTCAAGGACGGTTAATAAACCAATCATGTGATTTTTATGTTATATTTAGAATTTTACAATAAGTAAAAATCCTCTGCAATATGAAAGGGGGTTCTAATCATTACATTCACGTAGGATAAATCAATACATTGCATTGTCTCTCTTAAAGCTATCAATACTCTGTTTCTCAATTCATATTTTCAATAGCATACCCATTTGGTTCTAGTGCGACCTAGCTCGAGGGCCAAAGCTGCATATTACATTGGTTTGCTTTATTTTTACTTACACTGAAAATTTAATATTTATTTACATATTTCAGAGTTCATGCCAAGTGAAATTAAATTCTTAAAACCACTTATAAATTTAATTGTTATCCGATTTTAAGGGTAAACAATAACAACATGCAGAGATAAACTTGACCCCGATGGCGCTATCCAATAATAAAAGTTTAGACACAATAATACTCCATAGTATTGGAAGAAGGTGTAGTTTTAAGGATACGTAGTTTGATTCAACACAAATAAGCAAGAATGTTATTTAAACAAGTTAAAATATGAAATAAATGATCAAACCAGTTGTAATGTTATGGCTGAGCCCGAACATAGATTGAACAGTGACTGATATTTAGCTTAAAGTGTATATATTTCTATGTATATCGCCTCGTGTTTTACTTTTGTTTCGTAAGTTTAGATGTTAAATGTGATGATTTATATTAATTTTAAGTGTTTCTATGTTTAGCAATGATTCAGGATCAATCAGGGGTGAAACGCGCGAAATTTGAGCCAAAACGGACGAAAATGCAAAAACCGGGCAAAATGGCGATTTTGGGTGCCACAGGCAGCGCCCAGCCCTACCTGTGGTGCTGGAGGCAGTACATAAACATGGGGTAGCACCCTGGTGGGTGGCTGGCGCTAGCCAGGGCGCCGGTGACGAGTTTTTTGACCTATTTTGCCCGGGACACGGTTATTTTGGCCCTAACCCTACCCAACACATATAAAAGCAAGTCTAAGATTATTTTCGAGGGAATTCATGCCACTTTGGAGAGAAGACACACAAGGGATCATTAGGGAGCGACGGATTTCTCAGTTCTTCATCTTATTCTAGTATTTTAAATTTATCAACACTTATGCAATTGTGTTATTTTAGAATGAGTGGCTAAGCACCCATTGTTCTGGGGTTGTGGTTTAGCTATGAATATTGTTATTCGACATTAATTTAACCTTCATTATAATTCACTCAATATATGGTTTTTTCTTCAATTATGTTCTTAATTGCTTAATTGTCTGGCCAACAATTAAGTTCTATATACTATCTATGTTATGCTGGGGAAAGCCGTATATAGATTAGAGAAGAATTGAAGAGAGTGCGATCTTAACCCTTCAGGGGAGCGTATTTTTGGTTAGGATAGGAATATACCTAGTCACCGTGTTTAATTAAACATCATAATCTTAGTGCATTCTAATAGATTAATTTCATAGGAATATATGCGTTAATCTATTGAGAATATGCGAGTAGTGATTCGGGAGAAGGCTATGAGATTAGCAACCATGAGCGAATTATATGAAAGGGATATTTAATTATAATGCAATACGAGTGGTGAATCGATCACAACTCTGGAATATTTGTCTCTACTGAATACAAAACAATACTCTCATTACTTGATAATTATTTATTTCGTAGACTTAGTATAAAATAGTTACATACCTGGATTTTTACTTTGGCTTGATTTAATAACCATTATAGTGATTTAGTAAGTATTTTACACAAGTCCCTGTGGGTTAGACATTCGATTTAACATTATATTACTTGCTACGACCACGTATACTTGTGTGTGCGTTCGAGACCAAGCAGTTTTTGGCGCCGTTGCCAGGGACTTGAATATGGACTACTTTCTAGTGTTTGCTTTAATTGTTTTATTTGTCCAGTCTAACATTACTTGATTGTTACTCTAGTCCCAGGAACAAATTTATTTAATGCGTAGGGTCAGAAGCCAGGAAAGACTTGATGGATTTGACCCCGAACCTGAGAGAACATTTCATAGGAGGTTGACGGAAGCAAGGGATGTAGATAATATTCAGGACCTCATTCAAATTCATGTGAACATGGAAGAAGACCAACACATGGCCATTCAGGAGGTATAAATGCCCAGTATTGCTAATGTTACCTCCAACATCGTGAAGCCCAAAATCACTGGGCACTTTGAGCTGAAACAGAGAGCATGATCCAGTTACTTCATGCAAACAGGCAGTTTATGGGTCTTCCACACGAGGATCCTTAGTATCACATTCTGAACTTCTTGGAGATTAGTGATACTTATCTCAATAACGGGGTCGCGCCATATTAAGTGAGTCTCACTCTTTTCCCATTATCTCTATTGGGCAAAGCAAAGCGATGGCTAAAGGCAGAACCATCTAATTCCATTATAACATGGAACAATTTGGCGAGAACATTTCTGGCAAGGTTCTTCCCTTAAGGCAAGACTGCAAAGATCAGAAGTGAGATAGTCTCCTTTAAACAGAAAGCATGCGAATCTTTATATTCAGCATGGGAAAGGTTCAAGGGGCTACTCAGAGACTGTCCTCATCACAATCAGACAAACAAAGTGTTAGTTCACACTTCCATTGAGGGGCTCCATCCCCAAACAAAAATTGTGGTAGATGCATCAGCTGGAGGTAAGGTATTGGAGAATAATTATGATGAAATATTTGCATTATTGAATAAATTCTCCAAAAGCAATCCATACTGGCAGGTGAGATGGGAAGGAATGTGGTTCAAAAGTCACCAGGGGTTCTTGAACTAGATGTTGTCATCATTATCAGCTCAGATCTCTACATTGACTAACCAAGTCAATCAGATGAACCTGATCATTAACAAGCAACAAGCCCAGCCAGTGCAACAAGTTCAACAGATTCAGGTATTTTGTGAAATTTGTGGAGAGGGTCACATGAGAAATCTATGCCCAGGAAATCCAGAGTCTGTATATTTTTTGGGTAATGTAAATCGAGGCCAAACAAATCAGTATGGGGACACTTATAATCCCAATTGGAGGAACCACCCAAATTTCTCTTGGGGTGGTAATCAAGGCAATCAGAATTAATATCGGCCTCAAGAACCTCAACAACAATACAGACCACCTCAGGCTAAACAATCATCTAGCTTTGAGGAGATTATGAAGAGAATGATGAACGAATAACTTGCTTTCAATCAGAAGATAATGGTTGATCACCAGGCCCAAACAACAACAATGAGAAACATGGAACGTCAATTGGGGCAACTTGCCAGTTCCTAAAATACCAGACCAGTAGGATCTCTTCCTAGTGATACTGAGCCTAATCCTAAGGCTCAAGTCAATGAAATTACCTTGAGAAACGGAAGAATACTAGAAGAAGCTCCAAAAACAAAGAAAAATACAGCTAATCCTAGAGGAGAATTAGTTCCCAAGCCAGTTGAGGGGAATGAGAAAAATGATAAAGGACGCTAGCCAGTTATTGAAATAAGGCCACCACCTCTGTTTCCACAAAGACTGCAGAGGCAAAAAGATGATGCTAAGTACAAGAGATTCAAGATATGTTGATCCAAGTCAATGTGAATTTTCCTTTGGTGGAAATTTTGCAAGAAGTTCCTAACTGTGCGAGGTATCTCAGAGATATTGTGGCAAACAAATGAAGACATGCAGAGTTCGAAACATTTACACTTACTGAAGAGTTGTAACGACCCGACAGCGGCATAAGGTCTGGAACAGCTTCGGAATATGAGTATTGACTTGCGTGCATGGTGGAATTTGTCTTCCGGATGGTTTAGAGCCAAATTGGAAGAAGGAACCTTGTTTGGAAGTTTGAACGGTGAAAAGTCGGTCGGAATTGGACTTTTGGGTAAACGACCTCGAAATAGGTCGTGAGCGATCCCAACAGCTTCGCATTGTGATTTTGGACTTAGGTGTGTGTTCGGAATGCAATTTGGAAGTTCGTAGCTCATTTAAGCTTGAAATGCCGAAGTTTGAATTTTTGAAGTTTCCAGTCCGATAGTGACTTTTGATTCGAGGGTCGGAATGGAATTCCAGAAGTTGGAGCAGCTCCGTTATGTAATTTTGGACTTGTCTAAAAAATTTGAGGTCATTCGGATGAGTTTAGACGTGTTTCGGCGTCAGATGTGAATTCTAGAATTTTTCCTAATTTCCTAGGCTTGAACCTATATATAATCGATGATTTTGATGTCATGAGACATGTTTTTAAGGCTCTACCTAGTTCAACTAAGGTACTAAGGTTGGATGGTGGTTTTAGTTGAGGTACCGGGGGCCTCGGGGTTGTTTCAGATGCTTAACGGGTGAAAAATTGGGAATTTGTTGCTGCTGAACCAGGCCTCTTCTGGTGTCTTCGCACCTGCGAAGTTTTTTCCGCAGGTGCAGATTCGCAGGCGCGTGGGCATTGATCACAGGTGCGATAGGGGGGAAATTAGGCTAGTGGTCACAGGTGCGACCTGGGTTTCACAGGTGCGGGACTGCAAGCGCGACCAAACGACCGCAGGTGCGGCCCCGGTGTAACTTAAATGATTTTCGCACCTGCGATGGTTTTTCCGTAGGTGCGATACTGAAGGTGCGGTGATCGAGCCCGCAGGTGCGAATTCCTTGTGTGATTTATTCCAAAAATCTGAGAGTTCATCTCATTATTCTAAAAATCGGGTGAGAGCTCAAGAAGTGGCGATTTTCTGTGGGTTTTGAAGAAAAGGATCATAGGGAAAATTTTCTAATCCTAATTCATTGTTAGGCCATTAATTCTCGTTGTTTTCTTTAGTTTAATTATCAAAAATGGGGGAAAACCCATATGATAGGGATGAGATTTTTCCAATCCGAGATTCTGAAAAATTATAAGTTTTTGGCATGGGATTTCGATTGTTTCTGGTTGAATGAGTCCGTGAGTGAATGGGTGTCCAAAAAATATATCTTTTACCCGATCATTATTCTAAAAATCGGGTAAGAGCTCAAGAAGTGGCGATTTTCTTTGGGTTATGAAGAAAAGGATCATAGGTAACATTTTCTAATCCTAATTCATTGTTAGGCCATTAATTCTCGTTGTTTTCTTTAGTTTAATTATCAAAAATGGGAGAAAAACCATATGATAGGGATGAGATTTTCCCAGTCTGAGATTCTGAAAAATTATAAGGTTTTTGGCATCGGATTTTGATTGTTTCTGGTTGAATGAGTCCGCGAGTGAATGGGTGTTCGAAAAATATAACTTTTACCCGATTCCGATGTGTGGGCCCGAGGGGCGTTTTGGTCTTTTTACCTAATTTCGCAACTTAGCTTGAATTAAATAGTAAAAATCAGTTGCATAAGATGTTATTTACGATATGTAATTGAATTGTATAGAGTTGGGCAATTTGGAGTCGGATACTCGTGGCAAACGTGTGGTTTCGAGTTGTTTTTGAGTCGGTTCGAGGTAAGTATCTTGCCTAACCTTG
Organism: Nicotiana paniculata; assembly: GCA_005239505.1. Lineage (NCBI taxonomy): Eukaryota > Viridiplantae > Streptophyta > Magnoliopsida > Solanales > Solanaceae > Nicotiana > Nicotiana paniculata. The sequence goes on from ML311299.1 coordinate 17,039, forward strand.
TGTGGGGGATTTCCCCTTAGGATTTGAGTCTTCTCTGTTGATTGCATTCCTTGTACGCGAGGTGACGAGTGCGTGCTCGGATTTATTTGTGGAAAATTTGCCATTATGAGGTTCTTAGCTCCTTGTAATTACTGAGTAGGAAATCGTTTTTTATATGATTGAGTTCCCTGTTATTAGTTTCACCTCTACATGTGTTTACTTGGAAATTATTTGCCCTTTTTGGTTTATTCTTGTTGCCTAATTGACTCTTGCTTTGTTTAACTGAAAATCCCTACCCTCCTATAGTCGCGTTAACTTTCGTAATTCCTTGTCTCTATTTGGAAATCATTTGTATCTCTCATGTAATTAATTGGTCTTAATTGAGGTTATGGTTATCTTTCCTCTGCTCGTCCTTGATTGAAATCATTGTATACTCTTCGTAACTTGCCCAACTGTAAAAGAAGTTAGATATCCTATGTTTAGTTGATAATTCCTTATTTGAAACTATTGATTCATATTAACTTCCTTGTTGTTGAACTACGTATTAAGGTATCGTTGTTTCATATTATTCTTCCTTGTTGAGTTGTTCTTATTACGCTTAGTATTCTCTGTTATGGGTAATCCTTGTGAGCTAGTTGTACCGTCTCTGGGTGAACGGAGGCACCTGAGTTGATTTCTTTGTGTTGTCCTTATAACATTGTCATTCATTGTGTTGTACTTGTGATTGTGATGCACGAGGTTTCTGCCGTACGGTTGTTGATATTGTGATGCACGAGGTTTCTGCCGTGCAGTTTTTGATATTGTGATGCAGGAAGTTTCTGTCGTGCGGTTGTTGATATTGTGATGCAGGAAGTTTCTGCCGTGCGTTTGTTGATATTGTGATGCACAGGGTTTCTGCTATGCGGTTGTTGATATTGTGATGCACGATGTCTTTGCTGTGCTATTGTTGCTATTGAAGTATTGCACATGCGGCGTAATAAGGCGGGATATGTTTATATGCTTATATGTGGGTTGCGTATGTGGTGGAATAAGGTGGGAATATTATGATGCACGTGTGGGGGAATAAGGCGGCACTTATTATATTATTATTTGCACACGTGGCGTAATAAGGTGGGCTATGTGAGGGGTTAGTTGTAAAGAATTATGATAGCCTGTGGAGGCATTTCTATGTTGTTTAATATTGTGATTGTGGGTTACTTATCTGTATGATCCTTATCGCTTGGGAGTTGTGAGGAAATATCGTACGTGCGATTTGTTCTCCTTTTTATGTTATTAGTTGGTAGGATTCTTGTTAAAATACTTTCACAAGCATACACGTAGTTGAACACTCCTATTAGAGGTGAATTCCTCCTGATTTGCTAAGGGTGGTGGTACGCTCCCGTTTACCTATCATACATGTGAGATTGGCCCTAGTTAGTAAGTTAGTTGTTAGCATGATTGAGATACTGATGGGCCACAGTATGCCAAGTGTTAGATTTTAGATATGGGGTTTCGGGAGTGGTGGTTTGTCCGAGATTTGGTAAGATTGTGGAAAGAGTTGAATAAGACCTTATGAACATCATCGTAGGTTATGAGTTATTGATTTGTTTTCCCCTTACTGTGTTATGACCTTGGGATTTGGATTGGGATTCTTGCCATTATTACATATCATCATTTATCATTTTTTTTCGTTGTTGCTTGCTGCTCCTTCTCCCTTATGGTGAATTATAAAATTAATGTTCTCTTCGTGCATCCTTTACGTATTTGTATGTCATTTCTGTTGTATCTATGATTATACTGTTTATTTGACCACTAGGTGTCTTGACTGTCCCTCGTCACTACTCCACCGAGGTTAGTCTTGATACTTACTGGGCACCGCCGTGGTGTGCTCATGCTACTCTTCTGCACGTTTTTTTGTGCAGATACAGGTACTCCCATTTAGTTATGTCCGCCTTGGAAGGAGGCATTTCTATACAGACTTCGAGGTATATCTGCTACGTCCGCAGACCGAAGAGTCACTTTGTATCTTCTGTAATAAGTACAGCTTTTCAGTATTCTCCTTGTTTAGACATTCTTGTGTTAGAGTCTCCTATGTATCCCTTAGCTTTTGATTTGTGAGATTTCGGGTTTTGGGAATTGTATTAGCTTCGAGAGCTGTTATTGTATGTGCCGAGCGGCACCTTAGATGTTGTTTATTTTACTAGTTTAGTTTTAATTAATTTATTCTGCAATTATAGTTTATCTTCCGCATTGTTAGGTTTACCTAGTTGTAGGGACTATGTGCCGTCACGACATGTTCACGGAGGGCGAACTGGGGTCGTGACAACTTGGTATCAGAGCACTAGGTTCATAGGAGTCACAGATCACAAGCCGGTTTACTAGAGTCTCGTGGATCTATGTGGAGAGGTCTGTACTTATCTACGAGAGGCTATGTAACTGTTTAGGAAGAATCCTCACTTTATTTCATTTTCTTATTGTGCGATACTTTTTTGACATCAATTTTAAACCTCTGTCTTCTACTCTCTCACAAATGGTGAGGACACGTGCTACTCAGGGCGATCAGGCACCCGCGCCCCCTACCACAGCCGTCGGAGGTCGGGGCCAGGGTAGAGTTCGAGGACGCGCACGTGTTGCAGTAAGAGCACCTGTGCGAGCGGCCGCCGAGGTACCACCAGCAAATCCAACCAGAGTTCAGGCACCTGACATGCTTACTGCTACTACTACTCCAGCCCTTCAGGAGACTTTGGCACTGTTCAGGAGGATGTACACCACTTTGGCACAAGCAGGGTTGCTTTCTTTTTCTGCAGCCACATCCCAGGCCGGGGGAGGAGCACAGACTCCCGCCGCCTGTACTTCTGAGCAGCGAGCGCATGTTGAGCAGGTCCCTGAGATTATTCCTGCGCCGCTTGCAGCACCAGTTAAGCCCGAGGGCATGGTAGCGACTTTTGAGCAGGAGCATATGAGACTAGAGAGGTTCAAGAAGTATGATTCTCCAGTATTCCGTGGATTAGCGTCAGACGATGCCTTGGGGTTTCTTGATGAGTGTTGCCGCAGTCTCCGTACTATGGGTATATCTGGATCGAGCGGGGTTTCTTTCACTACTTTCCAGCTTCGAGGAGCCGCCTATGATTGGTGTTGGCGCACCTATGAGTTAGACAGCCCAGAGAAGGCAGCTTCACTGACTTGGACCCAAATTTCAGATATGTTCCTGAGAGAGATTGTTCCTCAGAGCCTCAGGGATGCATAGCGCGCGGAGTTTGAGCATTTGTGCCCGGGTGCTATGACCGTCTCGGAGTATGCTGTTTGTTACACCAGTTTGGCTAGACATGCCTCAGCCTTGGTTACTACTGTTCGCGAGAAAGTTCACCGGTTCATTGAGGGGCTTATTCCCAGCATCAGATCCAGTATGACTCATGAGTTGGAGATGGATATTCCTTATCAGCAGGTGGTGAACTTTGCTAGAAGGATAGAGGGTATGCATGCTACAGAGAGAGAAGGAAGGCAGGGTCACGAGAGAAAGAGCAGACGAGATCGGGGGAGAGAGTTTAAGAAGGCGAGGAGGCCTCATTGATCGGGGAGGTATACTGGTCTATATTTTGGAGGCAGGGTGAGTCATGGTAGAGGTTTTGCGGGTCAGACATTCCAGCTCGCGCTTCAGGCTTTGCATGGTGACTCATGTGTTCATGGGTCACGGAGTACCTGTAAATACAGTTTCCACCGCCCCGTCAGCAGAGGGGGTGCTTTGAGTGTGGAGATACTAGCCACATGGTGAGAGATTGTCCCAGACTTCTGAGCGATGTGTCACATCAAGGTATTCATGCAGGTAGAGGGTTCCCAAGAGGGGGAGGCTCGGCTCGTTGATGTGTTCACATAGTAGGCTTGAGGCAGGTGCGCCAGTTGGATATTATTCAGGTACGGACTCGATTTTTTATAGAGGGGAACTATTTGTAGTTCCTCACAGTTCTGCTTATTGGGGTGAGTACCTTTATTTGTTGTCCCACTTATAGGTGTGTTCCATGATTTGTACTCTGTTTATGTGACTATCTCGAGGGGAGGTTGTATGAGTGATAGCCGTATCTATCATCTGTTTCTAGCTGTTGTCGAGAGTTATGAGGCTAGTAGTAAATTCATGTTTCCTGTTTCAGTAGGTTTGATGTGATTCCTGTGTATTCTAGGTTACGAGCTGTGATTTCTATGCTCTACAGGTGGGAGAAAAATTTGTGTTGTGAGTTGTAGACTGAATGGATCTAGTGTAAGTCTCTAGATGGGTTGAGTTATGCCCTACTCGTGATACAGTGTTGAGGACGGGACCTCGTGATTTTGGGCGAATTGATATGTTGAGACTGGGCTGTGTACCGCGGTGAGGGTTGAATCAATATAAGATCCTTGTTAGTCTTTTGTATACTTTCATCCTCTCTTGTTAGATGTTTGGTAGGTTTTGTGTTTTGTAGATCGTGGTAGTTTGACTTGTTTGATAGTTCCCTTATGTGTTTACCTTCCCATATCCAGTCGTTTTGTTTCTATGCTTCGTGAGTTTTAGCTTGTAGGGCGTGTGTCCGCTAGTATTAGCTGAGGTAAGGTTATTCAGGTGCTTTGTTATATGGTTATCATGGTTATTGTATCATTGCCAATGTTGTGGAGGTTGAAAAGAGTTCATATTGAATATGAGACTTATGGCCGGTGCAGATTTGATCTCAGGCAAGTATTGCTATCAGAAATGTTTTTGTGAGCCTATGTGAGGTGTGACAGGTTGTGTGGTTGTACCCTGCGTGTGTGGAATGAATGGAAGAATCTGGTTGAGACTGATACCCAATATGGTTTTAGAATCGGGCCTTTCGGAAGCGGAGGGAAGGTGAGAATTCTGGCTTGAAGGCTTAGTGGTATTGCTAGAAAGGTTAAATTTCAGTTGAGATGCTGTCGTCAAGCTTAAAGTGGATCTAGGTGACATGGTATCATCCGTGGGTGTATGTTGGAAGTGCGCACTAAGTGACTTGAGGACTTCGAAGCAAATCTAGCACGTTCGAGGACGAACGTTGGTTTTAAGAGGGGGAGGATGTAACGACCCGATCGGTCGTTTTGAGAAATCAAGCTCCGTTCAGCGGCATAAGGTCTGGAACAACTTCGGAATATGAGTATCGACTTGCGTGCATGGTGGAATTCGGTTTTCGGATGGTTTAGAGTCAAATTGGAAGATGAAACCTTGTTTTGGAAGTTTGAACGGTGAAAAGTCGACCGAAATTGGACTTTTGGGTAAACGACCTCGGAATGGGTCATGGACAATCTTAACAGCTTCGTATGGTGATTTTTGACTTAAGCGCGTGTTCGGTAGGCAATTTGGAAGTCCGTAGCTCATTTTGGCTTGAAATGCCGAAGTTTGAATTTTTGAAGTTTCCAGTCCGATAGTTTTGATCCGAGGGTCGGAATGGAATTCCGGAAGTTGGAGCAGCTCCGTTATGTAATTTTTGACTTGTCTGCAAAATTTGAGGTCATTAGGATGAGTTTAGAAGTGTTTCGGCGTCGGATGTGAATTCTAAAAAATTTCCTAATTTCCTAGGCTTGAACCTATGCATAATCGATGATTTTGATGTTATGAGACGTGTTTTTAAGGTTCTACCTAGTTCAAATAAGGTACTAAGGTTGGTTGGTGGTTTTGGTTGAGGTACCGGGGGCCTCAGGGTTGTTTCGGATGCTTAACGGGTGAAAAATTAGGAATTTGCTGCTGCTGAATAAGGCCTCTTCTGGTGTCTTCGCACCTGTGAAGGTTTTTCCGCAGGTGCGGACTCGCAGGCGCGTGGGCATTGATCGCCGGTGCAATAGAGGGGAAATTTTGCCAGTGGTCGCATGTGCGACCTAGGTTCCGCAGGTGCGGGACCGCAGGCACGACCAAATGACTGCAAGTGCGGCCCCAGTGTAACTTAAGTGATTTTTGCACTTGCGATGCTTTTTCCGCAGGTGCGGTACCGCACCGGTACCGCAGGTGCAAATTCCTTGTGTGATTTATTCCAAAAATCCGAGAGTTCATCTCATTATTCTAAAAATCGGTTGAGAGCTCATGAAGTGGCGATTTTCTGTGGGTTTTGAAGAAAAGGATCATAGGTAACATTTTCTAATCCTAATTCATTGTTAGGCCATTAATTCCCGTTGTTTTCTTTAGTTTAATTATCAAAAATGGGGGGAAAAACCATAGGATAGGGATGACATTTTCCCAATCCGAGAGTCTGAAAAATGATGGGGTTTTTGGCATCGGATTTCAATTATTTCTGTTTGAATGAGTTCTTGAGTGAATGGATGTCCCGCAAATATAATTTTTACCCGATTCCGAGACGTGGGCCCGAGGGCCATTTTGGTCATTTTACTTAATCTCGCACCTTAGCTTGAATTAAACAGTAAAAATCAGTTGCATGAGATGTTATTTACGATATGTAATTGAAAGGTATAGATTTGGTCCATTTGGAGTCGGATACTCGTGGAAAACGTATGGTTTCAAGTTTTTTTTAACCGGTTCGAGGTAAGCATATTACGTAACCTTGTGTGGGGGACTTCCCCTTAGGATTTGAGTCTTCTCTATTGATTGCATTCCTTGTACGCGAGGTGATGAGTGCGTGCTCGGATTTATTTGTGGAAAATTTGCCCTTATTAGGTTCTTAGCTCCTTGTAATTACTGAGTAGGAAGTCATTTTTATATGATTGAGTTCCCTGTTATTAGTTTCACCTCTACATGTGTTTACTTGGAAGTTATTTGCCCTTTTTGGTTTATTCTTGTTGCCTAATTGACTGTTGCTTTGTTTAACTGAAAATCCCTACCCTCCTATAGTCGCGTTAACTTTCGTAATTGCTTGTCTCTATTTGGAAATCATTAGTATCTCTCATGTAATTAATTGGTCTTAATGGAGGTTACGATTATCTTTCCTCTGCTCATCCTTGATTGAAATCATTGTACTCTTCGTAACTTGCCCAACTGTAAAAGAAGTTAGATATCCTATGTTTAGTTGATAATTCCTTATTTGAAACTATTGATTAATATTAACTTCCTTTTTTAACTACGTATTAAGGAATTGTTGTTTCATATTATTCTCCCTTGTTGAGTTGTTCTTATTACGCTTAGTATTCTCTGTTGTGGTTATTCCTTGTGAGCTAGTTGTACCGTCTCCGGGTGAACGAAGGCACCTGAGTTGATTTCTTTGTGGTGTCCTTGTAAACATTGTCATTCGTTGTGTTGTACTTGTGATTGTGATGCACGAGGTTTCTGCCATGCGGTTGTTGATATTGTGATGCACGAGGTTTCTGCCGTGCAGTTGTTGATATTCTGATGCACAAGGTCTTTGCCATGCGATTGTTGCTATGTATGTATTGCACATGCGGCGTAATAAGGCGAGATATGTTTATATGCTTATATGTGGGTTGCGCATGTGGCGGAATAAGGCAGCACTTATTATATTATTATTTGCACATGTGGCGTAATAATGTGGGCTATGTCAGGGGTTAGTTGTAAAGAATTGTGACAACCTGTGGAGGCATTTCTATGTTGTTTAATATTGTGATTGTGGGTTACTTATCTGTATGAGCCTTATCGCTTGGGATTTTTTAGGAAACATCAAACATGTGTTTCGTTCTCTTTTTTATGTTACTAGTTGGTAGGATTCTTGTTAAAACACTTGCACAAGCATACACGTAGTTGAACACTCATATTAGAGGTGAATTCCTCCTGATTTGCTAAAGGAGGTGGTACGCCCTCGTTTATCCATCATACATGTGAGATTGGCGCTAGTTAGCCAGTTAGTTGTCAGCATGACTGAGATACTAATGGGGCACAGGATGCCAAGTGTTAGATTTCCGATACTTGGGTTTCAGGAGTGGTGGTTTGTCCGAGATTTGGTAAGATTGTGGAAAGATTTGAATAAGACCTTATGTGAACATCATCGTAGGTTATGAGTTATTGATTTTTTCCCTTATTATGTTATGACCTTGGGGTTTGGATTGGGATTCTTGGCGTCATTACATATCATCATTTATCATTTTTCTTTCGTTGTTGCTTGCTGTTCCTTTTCCCTTATGGTGAATTATAGCATTAATGTTCTCTTCGTGCAGCCTTTACGTATTTATATGTCATTTCTGTTATACCTATGATTATACTGTTTATTTGACCAATAGGTGTCTCGACTGTCCCCCGTTACTACTCCACCGAGGTTAGCCTTGATACTTACTGGGCACTGTCGTGGTGTGCTCATGCTACTAGTTGTGCAGATACAGGTACTCCCATTCAGTTCTGTCCACCTTGGAAGGAGGCGTTTCTATAGAGACTTTGAGGTATATCTTCTACGTCCGCAGACCGAAGAGTCACTTTCTATCTTCTGTAATAAGTACAACTTTTCTGTATTCTCCTTATTTAGACATTCTTGTGTTAGAGTCTCCTATGTATCCCTTAGCTTGTGATTTGTGAGATTTCGGGTTTTGGGAATTGTATTGTCTTCGAGAGCTGTTATTGTATGTGTCGAGCGGCACCTTAGACGTTGTTTATTTTACTAGTTTAGTTTTAATTACTTTCTTCCGCAATTATGGTTTATCTTCTGCATTGTTAGGCTTACCTAGTTGTAGGGACTAGGTGCCCTCACGACATGTTCACGGAGGGCGAACTGGGGTCGTGACAAGAGTGTAGTGCTAGAGTTCAGAGTAAATTTCCTCCTAAGTTGAAGGATCCTGGGAGTTTCTCAATTCCTTTGTCTCTTGGAAAACAAGAAGTTGGTAGAGCCCTGCGTGATTTAGGGGCTAGTATAAATTTTATGCCATCTTCTTTGTTCAAGAAAATCGGATTGGGGGTTCTTAGACCTACCACAATCACTATACAGTTAGCAGATAATTCGCTAATTATGCCGGAAGGAATTGTTAACGATGTGCTTGTTCGAGTGGGAAAGTTTATTCTTCCCGCTGATTTTATTGTGTTTGATTACGAAGCAGATGAGGAAGTGCCCATTATTTTGGGGCGACCATTCTTAGCTACTGGTGGAGAAATTATTTATGTGAGGGTAGGGAAGTTAAAAATGAGAGTTGACGATGAAGAGGTCACTTTTAATGTGTACAAGGCACTTAAACTACCAAAGCATTATGAGGACCTGTGCATGATTACTGTGGTCGACGTGAAGGGGATAGAGCAGAGTCCTTATGTGAATGGCAGTGATCTAGAGGAGGTGGTGTTGCAAGCTGAGGGTGTAAAGATAATTGAGAAAAGAGCCAGAGATGAATAAAGAGACCCGTTAAGAGCATGCAAAAAGGCTAGGCTTCAAGGGAGAAAGAAGAAGAGAAAGCGCCCAACCTGAGTAGAGTAGCAGAGTGGTGCCATGAATATAAATAAGGCGCTTGTTGGGAGGCAACCCATCTTGTATATATTTTATTTTTTATTTCTTTAGTGTCGAGTTTTGTGTTGTTTTTATTTTGCAGTGTAGGGGAAGTCTGAATACCCAAAAGTTGAAGCTGAGGGGCATGTTTGAGCTTAAGTGTGGGGTCATCCCGACTCTAAAGATTGAGAATCATGTCCGATCTAGACTGAGAGGGTCTCAGGGAGTATTTCTCACCCTTGTCTTAATGTTTTTCTTTGTGATCATGCATTGAGGACTATGCATAACATAAGTGTGGGGTGGGGAAACTACTTTCTAAAGTGAAGTGTAATTGTATAATATTATAGTTTTTTCAGAAAAAAATTGGACTTTTCCTAACGTTGGATCTGTTGGACAATTTTCTTGAGGGATAAAGTTCGATTTGAAAACACCAAAAAGATTTTTTATTTTATTTGTAGGATAGTTAGGTAGTATCCCTTGGTTTTTCTTTGGGCACCGGTTCTTTTCCAAGGGTGTAACTTGAACAAGGTGTTTTAAAAATTATTTTTTTAGAGTAGTTAGGAAGAAACTGAGTAACTTAGAAATACCCTATGACATGTTTGATGCCGGTATATTAGGTTATGACATACATTCTGCTTTCCTTTGTATTTGGTTTGACATGTGATGCCTGAGTAAAAAAAAATAGCCTATTTTGTGACGTCTTAGCTCAGTTGTTTGACTTGTATGCTACATAGTGTGATATTGCTTAATTCTCTCAATTTTGTGTGCGTGCTTGACTTGAGAGTTGAATAAAACCATTGTGATTGAGTCATGTGCAATGTGTGAGTGAGGTTTAGTGATTTTCTATGTTATCATGTGTAGTCTAGAACTTGCCCCGTGTGTTAATCGAAGCAAAATTGTAGGTTATGCTAGTCTAGGAGATGACATAGGCATTTCTTGCTTGATCATGGATGTGCTTGTCACATAATAATTACATTTTCTATTGCTAGCCCCTTTGAGCCTTTAGACCTTTTCTTTGGTACCCACATTACAAGCCGTACCCCTATTTTGTTCTTAAATTTAGACTTTTTCACCTTTTCCTCCTAAGGCACTTAATCGCTAAAAGAAGTAAGGTGGGATATTGGGGATTAAGTTTTGAGTGGAGCCATGGAAAGGCCTGTTAGCACACTAAAAATTGTATTCAAAAGTCACTAGCCATTGAATCTTCATGTGTGGAGTGTGTGTAGGAAAGAAAAAAAGATACACACCTCGAAATTATATTAATTTGTGCTAGTGAAAATATAGAAGTGCTTAATTAAAAAAGGGCTATGTTGAATATGAATTGTGGCAAGGGAATTTGTCGAGAAGAATATGTGTTGAGTTGTTAAGGTAGTCTATTAAAGTGCTTAGGAGGGTTAGTCACTATTCCTAAATATATCCTACCCGTCCCTTAGCCTACATACAACCTTAAAAGTCCTAATTTATCCTAGATTTGGCTAAATTGAATTAGTGGAGATCTACACTACGGGCAAGCTTATGGTACGACCACGGGATGCATATGAATTATATGTGAGAGTGATTGAATTTGTTTAATTGTGTGATGTCTTTAAATTATGTTCAAAAGCATAGTTGAACGTGTGGACTAGTTATATTCACTCTTTTGTTTTTGGTGAGGGCACATGATCTCATGAACGATTGGTAATGTTGTAAACTTTCTTGTTGGGTAGGTGCGTGAATTCAAAGGGCTTAGTGGTTGAAAGTTGACTCTTGAGGTTGGGTGGTTGCAATTAGGTTGTTGGGTAGGTGCGTGATGGATTAAATTGTTATACTTGGGCATGTTTAAAGAAGGGGAAGAATGTGAAATTTTGTATGTTCATACTTGATTTCCGATATCGATCATAGTTAAGGGGTAAGGTGTGTGATTGAAAAGTAAAATACTCCTTGATAATGAACTTGGTACGTGTTGAAGGGTAGTAGATTGTCCCATTGCTCGAGGACGAGCAAGAGCCTAAGTGTGGGGTGTTGATATTTAGCTTAAAGTGTATATATTTCTATGTATATTGCCTCGTGTTTTACTTTTGTTTTGTGAGTTTTAGATGTTAAATGTGATGATTTACATTAATTTGAAGTGTTTTTATGTTTATGAATGATTCGGGATCAATCGGGGGCGAAACGCGCGAAATTTGAGCCAAAATGGACGAAAACGTAAAAATCGGGCAAAGTGGCGATTTTGGGTGCCACAGGCAGCGCCCAACCCTACCTGTGGCGCTGGAGGCAGTACATAAAAATGGGGCAGCACAATGGTTGGCTCCCGACACTAGCCAGGGCCCCGGTGACGAGTTTTTTTGACCTATTTTGCCTGGGACACAGTTATTTCGGCCCTAACCCTACCCAACACGTATAAAATCAAGTCTAAGCTTATTTTTGAGGGAATTCATGCCACTTTGGAGAGAAGATACACACGGGATCATTAGGGAGAAAAGTATTTGTGAGTTCTTCATCTTATTCTAGTATTTTCAATTTATGCAACACTTATGCAATTATGTTATTTTAGAATGAGTGGCTAAACACGCATTGTTCTGGGGTTGTGGTTTAGCCATGAATATTGTTATTCGACATTAATTTAATCTTGATTATAGTTCACTCAATATATGGTTGTTTTTTTGTAATTTTGTGTTTAATTGCTTAATTGTCTGGCCAACATTTAGGTTCTATATACTATCTATGTTATGCTTGGGAAAGCCGTATATAGATTAGAGAAGAATTGAAGATAGTGTGATCTTAACCCTTCAGGGGAGCGGATTTGTGGTTAGCATAGGAATATACCTAGTCACAGTGCTTAATTAAACATCGTAATATTAGTGCGTTCTAATAGATAAATTTCATAGGAATATAGGCGTTAATCTATTGAGAATAAGCGAGTAGTGCTTCTGGAGAAGGCTATGAGAGCGTTTATCGATTAATTAGCAACCATGAGTGAATTATATGAAAGGGATATTTAATTAGAATGCAATACGAGTGGTGAATCGATCACAACCATGGAATATTTGTCTCTACCGAATACAAAACAATACTCTCGCTACTTGATAATTAGTTATTTCGTAGAATCGTAGTATTAAATAGTTACATACCTGGATTTTTACTTTGGCTTGATTTAATAACCATTATAGTGATTTAGTAAGTAGTTTACACAAGTCCCTGTGGGTTCGACATTCGATTTAACATTATATTACTTGCTACGACCACGTATACTTGCATGTGCATTTGGGACCAACATTAACCTCGTCCTCGATCAGACCCTTTGTTCGAGCCTAGTTGCGAGGGAAGAGCAGAACAATTAAATATGAAATTTAGCAATAGCTAAAATGTAGAAAAATAAACTTGTATTGCTTTGATTTGCATGTTATAGAGTGTGTTACAAAAGAAAAGATTTCCCTTTAGATAGTAGGAGAGTTTCATCCCTAGTATAAGTCTAAAAAGGTAAAAATTTTCCTTTCTCGTTAATTGCTGATACATTACCGACATCAAGCGATATCCGTTCCTTGATATCAGGTTAAATGCAAATATCACGGCCTTCTATCTGTTGTGTGTAAGCGTTTATCGTGTTTCCCATGATCTTAGACTCGTTCTAGGCCCGGGGTTTGTCATACCCGATGATGAGCACATCATTCACCTTTCATGGATATCTATACGGAGGACTCCCAGCCTCGATTTCAATATCGTACGTTCATGCCCTTCTTTTGTTTTCTTCACCGGAAAATTGGGGTATGCTTTATCTCCAATTTTACCTGTATTACAGATAGTCCCCTCATTTTTGGGAGAGTAGGTTTACCGAAGCGTTGAGAAACAATAGAGGAACCCGAGTTCCTTCCTTCGTACGTTACAACTGAGATGATGGGTAAATCAAAACGTCCAATCAGTCGCATTGTTCTGACTTTGGACACGTATCAGTCCCCGATTGGCTGCCTTCGAATTGAAAATGCCACATACTGATTGTTTTCCCTTATAAAACATCGACTCTTTTCACTTCTTCCATTTTTCGATTTAAGATTTTACTCTCGAACTCTCTAACGGCTTCTAATTTCTCCAAATCTTCATACATTGCTCTTTGAACCTTTATATATTCATCTTTAATCCTCATATCTTTTCTTTGAACCTTCAACCCGGACCTTCGTACCTTCATACCATCTTCAAATCTTCATATTTTTCTTCAAACCTTTATATTCTTCTTCAAACCTTCATATTTCCCAGTTTACAATGGAAAATCCTACAAGTTAGTGCGTCAGCAGGTCGCTCCTTCATCTTCCTACTCGGCCACAGATGCCGAGATGGCTATTTCCGGTGACTCAGGAGCCCCCCATGAAGAGATTCGTACTTGGGGGATGCTCTACTTTAACGCCGAGAAGGCCTCTAGTCAACAGGATTGAGGCGAGGGAGAATATAGATACATATGCTCCGAAACTGAAGAAACCCTACCCATAGTCTGAGCGGATGGTAGATGGGAGGGTAAGGAAGTGGTCTTCCCCGGGCCCAATAATGACATCACTACTCATGTGAAGGGGTATTTAAGTGTTTACACTTACCTCTTCACGCTCGCCCCGGTAGACCCCATATTTCTTGGTTATTGCAAAAGGTACGAGGTGTGCCTTGCTTAAATCCACCCGTCCGTTTGGAGGATCATGGTCCTCTTACACCATTTCATGAACAATACCGAAGCCCCTTGGTTCATCCTCGACAACCTACTTCGCCTATACAGTCCTAGAATCTTCCGAGGGGGGCTGCTCAAGCTCGTCCTCTAGGCAAGCAAGGCTCCATTCTAGAGCGTTGAGGAGGACCGAGATAGAGGATAGCAGGGGAGGTTTGTTTGGGTTAAAATCGAAGACCTCATACCTTCCAAGTTCCTGCCATTCCTAAGAAGTGGAAGATCCCGTAAGTACTTTCCTTTATGGAGTATTTATCATTTATCTTTTCTCTTTCTCTCATTGCATATGTTTGTCGTCGTGCAGATGTTGCCCAAGTTCCCAATGCAGTTCCTCACTACAAGGAGTGGATCAAGGGGATCTGTAAGCAGATGCCATACTCCTAGTACGCATGGCACAAGCTTTCGAAGGGAAAATGGGAGGCCCGTTCTCATGGTGAGGTTCTTTCATGAATAATTCTGTCCCGCCCCAAACCTGAAGAGGTGTAGCCGGCACCTGGGGCCATACTCGGCCTGAGCGTACCACTATGTAACTGTGAACTCTAGAGGGGTAACCCTCAACTTAGGACAATAAGGCCATATTCTGAACCATCTGAATATAACACCGTTGTCATCTATGGGTAAACATACACAAAAGCTGATATATATAACTATGCAGGCCAATGAAGCCGCCATGAACATCTGCTCATATACAAAATATACAGGACACGTCTACAAGCCTCAAGAGATAACTAAACTATGCCATGGTCGGGATAGGGCCTCGACCTACCATCAAATCTGTATATATAAAAATGGACTCTATGTTCTTGACCTGGTAACTCCAAGGAAGTTGAGGTTACCAACCAAGATGATGTTAGACTCTGTCTGCTGGGAGGGTCTATCCAACTGTCAATGTGGACCTGCAGGCACGAAATGCAGTGTCCCCGGCAAAAGGGACGTCAGTACGAAATAATGTACCGAGTATGTAAGGCAACAGAATAGCTGAAAGCTGAAGCTGAACTGAAAATAAAATAATTGAAAGTAAGAGGGAGTCAAAGACAATCTGAATATATGCTTACCTGATGATACTGACTCAACTCTCTCAATATAGTAAGTAAAATAGATGTCCGGCGTTATAAGTCTCGGTAAGCGTAACTGCTCTGGCGTAGTCAGCTCGCTCATAGGTTCTCATCCATACTACGCTCTATATCTCGTCCATTCTAGGCTCGCTCATAGGTGCTCGGCCATAGTAAACTCAGTATATAACTCACCATCTGATCAGAGGTAGCCCAATAGGGGCCTGCCCATCGATTATAGCTCGATGGTGGTGAAAATACTGTAATACTGTATATATATATATATATATATATATATATATATATATATATATATATATATAGACCCTCTACTTATTTAGCTGAAAGAACACAAAACTAAACTGAATATGAAGTCCCGATAAGGGATAATGGTGTAACTTATGAGACTAAGAAAATATACATAAATTCAGGAGTATGAACTTCTCTTTATGTCTCATTATGAAACACATGTAGTTACTGGATCATGCAAAAATGAAAGAAAGTTTTTGCCTGAACATACCTTAGCACAATACAACCAATCACCAAGTTGAACTCGCCTCTTCACACCTTAATCTACAACAACGATAATAATACTATCATTAAGTTACGAAAGTTACAACTATCCCACAACGAATGACAACTTATTTTGTATTAAAATAGGCAGCATCTCTCCTATAATCCTTACTTCCTCCAAATTCAAGATAACACCAACAACACAAGAACACAAAAAAAACAGCAACAATAACAACAATATATATACATTATTTTCCAGTCTTATATACACCATAAAATGCTACAAAATAGCCCAACACACCCCAATCTCTTCATACACAAAAGGACCACCATAGTAGTGTCAAACGACCCAAAAATGTTATGATGAACGACCATCCCACCACCCTTGATTTATTTGGTATTTATCCACACCCTTACTCCTCCAATACTCCAAAAAACATTAGTAAAACATCCTGCCCAACATCAACACAAAACAGTCCACAAAACAGTTTGCTACAACTAAATAACTCGAAGTCACGGCTTCCAATCACCGTCCCGTGAATTCTTACAAGTATAGAACGATTTACCATGATTTTACAGCAGAAAAAATGGATTAAAGAGAGAAGTAAACTTACCTTATTTTTTGGATAACTCAACTCATATCATGGTTCTTCAAACTCTGGGGTTTTACTTCCAATTAGAACTTGAAATGGAGAGAAAATCAATTAGGATTTGTGGGATATTTTTGGGAGGATTTTCGCAAAGGTTATTTCTGATTATTATTCCCTATTTTAAGTCTAATATATTAATAAAATAATACTTTAAAATTCCTCTTTGGACGACCCGAAATGGCCCATTTTTGGGCTCTCATTTAAGCAAGTAGGTGGCACAACTACTTGTCACCTAGCAGCCTGCACATTCTCGCAAAAAGCCCCATATCTTTGTACTTCGATATCGTATTGACAAATGGTTTAATGGGTTATAGAATAAACTCATAGATGTTAAATATTATGGGTGGAAAACCCCATAACTCTAAGTATATTGGGAGAAAATCTCAGTTATATTTGACCCAAGTTTTCAGTAAAACTTATGAACGTAACTTGTGATGACTTTCATCGACTTTTGTTCTACAACTCGCTTGACTTCAAAACATAACAAGACTATAATACGACTAATATAAATCATAAAATAATCTCCTTAACATGTTAATCACCCTAGTCTCACCCCAAAAGTACATGTTATAACATTCCAACTTGTCGACTTCCGATAAAACTTATTTTCTCCAATTGGTTTAGATTCTAAGCCTTCCAACCCTCTTGGTACTTGCATTCCATGATCTTAACTATTTTTAACCTCCAAGTTAACATGATAAATTACTTTATATACTTCCAAATATTATATTATTTATGAGCTTACACCGATTGATTTACGGCGTACTCGTACGTACAGAAACATATGGTGTGACATCAGTCCCCTCTTTAAAACATTCGTCCTCGAATGTTGACTGATGCACTTATTTTTCTCATATCCTATAGCTCTTACAAATACTTTATTGTTTTCCTTTTGCATCTATTCAATTGTTCTGTGAATAAAATCTAAAGGCTAGGTCATTTCCCACCTTTAGGCTTGTTTCTCACACTACAAATATCTGTTGGAATTCTTCCAATCTCGTAGCTGTTGTGACCTTCTGTCATGCAGCATGTACAACTTTGCCCTTGTATGTGCGCCTATGCGACTCATTTTTCCTTTTTTCTTCAGCTTTTAGCCAATCTCTAGGCCTCACTTTTGGAATGTATACTGAACTATGACAAGTTGTTCCGCCTGGTATATATAGGTGTACTGAAGTTCTTCGATCGGTACTTTGTTGAAATTATGAGTGTTGCTATATCTTGTTTCGTAGCCTTGTATATCTATCCTTATGGCTTTACTACATCGATGTAGGTTGTACTATACCATAACACTTTCTTCAATTTATTGTTACCGAGGTTTGCTACCCAATTCCAGGTTACTCTCTTGATTCTTTTCCTATATGTATAAATCTAAGTCCTTTAGTTCTTCCTCATTACAATTCATCTTAAGAATGATGTCCTAATCATATCTCATACTTCGGAAATTTTTTTCGCCTATTGTTTATTCACCTTAAGGTTGATCTATAATCTACCTCTGATAACTAGAAATCTCTTACGTAATACTTTTTCACTAGGGTTCATGTCTCATCGGGGAACATCTGGAGTTGTTTTCCTAATCCACCTAGGGGAAATACTATACTTCAATAACTATATTTCATAGCATCCAACATTATTCACCAAATGGGCGTATTTAATCCTGTACAATTCATGAAATCCCTTTTCTTTAAATCATTACCCAATCAAAGGCCTAAACGTCATCCACTTATCTATCACAATTAAAATCTTATTCTACCACTAGGGAAGCATTCCATCTCTTGTATATTCTCCTAGTCTTAAACTCCTCCGAGTCTATTCAGGCTGTACTGAGCTTTTTATAACTTACCGAAACCATCAGCTCTATTTTTTCGATGCGTTTTATCCCGAGGACTTAACTATTCTCGTTACCTTCTCAGTCACCTTTTCTTATCCTTACTCCTGTCTACCTAAAACCTTGTCGCTCTACCATACTTCAGCTTGCCACCTACATATATCTATTTATACTACTCGCAACCTTCCTTTAACTTGCTAGCGCCATAGATTTTCTTATGTTATTCTAGAACCTCAAGAGAGACATCATATCATCTCTAACTCTTCTTTAATCTCTTAACTAGACCTCTTTGTACCTGGAAACCTTATCCTGGAAGATATGCCATTGACAACAACACTATCAATTCTTGATACAGAATTACGACGCTTCCAACCCTCTATCCGATATCTGGATTATTTGTAACCTTTTGTATTTGGGTTTCTCGTACCTTTTTCACCTGTAACTTACTTACCTTTAAATCTTGCATCGTATCTTCTATATCATTTGTAACCTCCCTTCCACATAGGTGTATTTCACATCCACATGTTAAATCTCTACTATAATACTTGCACCTCATGTCCATACACAGACCGACAAAGGCTTCGTATTGACTTCTCAAGAGGTTGGTATTGTTCTAACTAGATTTATCATATAGCAATTATAGAATATGGCCGTTATACTATCTCTTTTGTACCTCTGATATTTAGAGTGCTTCTACAATGTTCTGAATCACGATTTCTATACCCATCGAGATCTAATAATCAGACTCATAATTCACTTAGCTGATGTAACTCTTTAGTTTTCTCTTCTATCTCAGCCTTTAGGTAGTCTTACTTTATCTTCTGATCTACGACTCAGGGTATTAGTTATTACTTTATCCCCTCGTGGATGCCTGGAACATCCATGATATAACCTTCTATCAATTCAATCTTTTGTTCGTGAGGTGGACTCAATTCCTTCTTTTGACTTATACTGGACTCTCCTATAGGTGAGGAATGTCAACATATATGCTGCATGAATAATACCCCGAAATCGTAAATGCATTCATAATGTAACTAACTATGGATCATTGATCAAATAATTCCTTTTCGTGCCTCCTCTGCGTTCTTTAAAAGTAAGCAATTAATTTTCCTAGTCGTTCTGCCACTTGTTGCATGAATACATGGATTATTTTAGTGCCCACACCCATTGGAACGTTGTGCAACTCATATGATCCCGAATATTACTCTTTTCTTTTTGATTTTTTTTTACTTATCGTTCATTAGCCACGATAGGTTCCACTTTCTTATGGAGTGTATACAATGTTGTAGTGAGACTGTTGTTATAAGATCATTATTTATCTAGGTCACTATGCTTAGTTTGAAGCCTTTTTCCATATTCCCTCAACTAGTCTTTCATTGTAGCATTTAGTGAAGACTCTCTGACTCTTGTAATGGAATTTATGATGTTCTTACTCGCCCATCATTATCCTTAGTTACTTACCTCCACGCCCTTGTGCTCGTAGGGTTGTTTCTGAATTGAAATTTCAATTGTCTCCCTAGTGGCACTCTTTTTTATTTCTCTTTACCTCTGGTAATTACAATTATATT
This sequence comes from Nicotiana paniculata, assembly GCA_005239505.1. Taxonomy (NCBI): domain Eukaryota; kingdom Viridiplantae; phylum Streptophyta; class Magnoliopsida; order Solanales; family Solanaceae; genus Nicotiana; species Nicotiana paniculata. The sequence goes on from ML311299.1 coordinate 36,618, forward strand.
TGATTCTGTGGTTCTAAAAATATGTGATCTAATTTAATACTAGTTGTTAAAGCAATAGATGTTGAGTATGAAGCGAGAAAAATTAAATCAGTGCGAAAAGAACCAAGTTAAGCAAACCAGGCTCCAAAGAGTCCACTCTCGAGGGTGATCGGGTAGGCCTCGAGGTCGAGCTCGAGGGGCTTGGCTAAGGGCGATCGACGATAGTATAACAATATTGAAGGCCTTAAGGTTGGCCTATTTATGATCAATAATAATCAATAAATGGAGAATAACTTAAGAACACAATAAATGAGAAGCAATAATTTTTATGAGACAATTGAAGAGAATGTTCTTGTTAGAGAGCATAGGATGTTCTTGTTCTTGTATTTTGAATATCATATATATTACAAAATTATGGTCCCCTTTATATATGAGGGGGAATCCCAACATGGTACATGTGTAATTAATTCAAGGAGATATGACTAGTACATTCATTTAATACAACGGTACGGGCCTGTACTATTTTGTGTACTTTGTCAGCTTTAACCACACGTGTTTTGGGAATTTCCGCCTTTTCATATCGACCCTTGATTTATGCTTCCTCGGGGTTATGAACCCTCGACGTGCCCCTCGATGCTGAGCTCAGGCCTTCGAACCTTTGCTTTCGCTAAAATAGTCTTAAAATCGGGCTCTCCGATTTTAGCCGTGTACAAATAGTCCCTGTATTTCTTAAAATGAATAGATAAGAAATGGTTTTGACTTTCCACCCCTTCACCACTCCTATTATAACGTCATCCCCTTTAGAGCATTAAATTAGGTGACGCGAAAAGCTGTGCAGAGGTTGATGTCAACACAATTATCGAGGGGCCCATGAACCGTCACAGGTTCGATTTTCCCGCTTCAAGTTCATCCAAAGGACCCCTATAAATACCACAATCACTTTCCTTTCATAGTTTTGCATATTCTTCTTCAAACCATCAGATTTTGTCTAAATGTTCTCTCTTCTTATCTTCTTCCTGATCACGTTTTCCCCATCTTCTTATTACAAAACTCGATAGCCACCATGGAAAAGACCTCCAAAACAATTCCACAACAGGAGGGGGCTACTACTACATCACGCCCGTCTAAGGGAAAATCAAAAACCCCTCCTACCATTGAACAATGCATTCCTGGCCCTTTCGAAACCATTTCTAACTTTTCAATAGAAAATCCCCCTTCTACACCGGGCCAATGTGAGCCCATTATCCAATATATAAGCGTAATACGGGACGTTGAGAGGGTGAAACTCGACTACCACTGGGGGGGGGGGCGCAGCCCGAGTAGACACTCCCATGGCCGACGAAAGCATAGACATGCACAAGCCTAGCTTCTTTAGCGTCTACACATATCCTTCACCTTAGGTCCCGTTGATTCTTCATCCCCACCGGTTGATTAGGTGATTCTTGATTTTTGCCGCCAGTACCGAGTGACACTCGGTCAGATCTATCCTTCTTTTTTGGAGGATTGTCTACATGTTTCGTCATATTGCCATCATGGTCGAGGGAATGACCTTCACCCTCGACCATTTGATCAGATTATACAGCCCTCGACTTTTCTATGGAGGCCTTAATAAATTGCACCATCGATCCACCAAGGCGTTCCTCGCCCGCTTTGACGAGGTTAGGGACCGGGCGTGGATGAGCCAGTTTGTCAGAATCAGAACCTCCGATATCATCCCCGCTGACAGAATTTCATACCCGGAGGAGTGGAACATGAAACGTAAGTACCTTCGACTCGAGCGTTCTTTCGTTGTCTCCTTCTCTTTCGATTGACTTTCTTTTAATTGTTCAGCCACTGTCTGGTTTCCCGGTGCGGTTCAGGACCTTCTGGGGTGGATCAAACGTTTAGACTCTACTTTCCCACACAACAAGCGTGTATGGTGTGAGCTGGCCAAGGCACGATGGCAGGCCAAGTATCACAGTAGTTTTCTGTCGTTACCATTTTCATATGGTTTGTGAGAATTTTTGCTGACGACGCTTTTGATATGATTTACTTATGTAGTCCTTGGTGAAGGAGTGCTAATGAGACTGCCTCCACCTGGTGAGAAAGAGGCCCCGGAGGCCGTAAAAGATAAGAAAAGGAAGAAAGAGGCATCGGAAGGGTCTCCAAAATCAAAAAGGCAAAGGCTCGGAAGCTCAAAATTGAGGCCGCGGTCATATCTTCGGCGACCGGAGAGAGTCTGCGGGTCGATGTGGACTCGCTGTGTGTAGAAGAGACACTCGAAGAGGGTTTGGGCACAGTTCCCGAGACGCTCATCGGACATGGCATAGTCCGAGGTGAGGAACTCGGAGGGCTTGCTACTCGATGGAGGCCGACATCACTAGTGGATTTCATTCGGGCCCGTCATTCTCTCCAGGGGAGATACGGGATGCTCAAGTTAGGGGTGTCCCTGGTCCAAAGACCTCTAGCGGAGAGGAGGATGCATTGCGGAACTACTTCGAGGGGGTAGATAAGGAGACCAATGTTGATTCTCCAGTTTCCCTCGAGGAAGCTGAGAGGCTCCAAAAACAGGTGACATTTGAGAACAACATACCTATTTTCTGATCTTTTATTCTCATTATTATATATATATATATATTGATTTCCCTTCTCTGTGTTGCAGGTCAAGAGGATATATGACCAGGCTTTCTCCAAGTTGCAAGATGAGTTCACTCATTGTGGAGGGGAGCTTGAAAAGCTTATGGAGGGTTCGTTCGAGATCGAGGCTTTGTGCGCTCGAAAGGAGGAGGAACTGGTCAACCTTCGGGCGATCTTGGAGATAGTGCTTCAGGAGAGATCTGATTTCTCCGAGCAGGTATGCTATTACCCATATTCTCACCTTTTAGCGGTGACGATTCAGTGTTGATTGACTTACTTTATGCTTCTCAGATTACGCAGAAGGATACCTTGGTGGATAAACTTCGGGGAGAGGTTGCGGCCAAGGATGCCGAAGTCGTAAAACTGGCTCGGCTGAATGATGATGCAGTGTCGAAGAGGGAGGTTCTTCGGGGGAAGTTATCCTCGGCCCAAGATCTTCTCCGAGGTGCTCAGGAGGAGGCTGCTGCACTATCTGCGGCCAAGGCCGAGGCTAGTGAATATTTCTGCTCATACAAGAGGAATGTTGTTGCTGCAAATGCTAAGGCAAGGGAGATATGCGAGAAGGCTGAGTTGAAGCTGACTCAGGCGGTTGCCTATGCTCGCGCAGAAGCCACGAGGCAAGCCTTTGAGGAAGTGAGCGCCAGGGGTGTCAATCTCTCTGCCGAGATTGAAGACGCCCGGGACCTGGAGGAGGAGTTGAGGGTGCCGAGTTCATCAGACAAGAGCTCTGAAAGCGACTCGGACAGTGGTAGAGACGTAGAATAGTTGTTTTTCCTTTCTTTTGTGGGATCCTTCGGGGGGGGGGGGTTTGTGAAAAACATCTTGTAACTATATTTTTGGAAATAGAACACTTCACATCATACTTTGCATAAGTTAGTTCCGTGACTTTTTCCCCTCAACATGACCTTTATGCTTTAATATTTTTCTTCCTCGGCACTAGTACTTGTAGCACTAAGATTCCTCGAGATCGGGCACCTTATCGAGGTTAGGTCCATCAGATAGCTTTGATTCCTCGAACCTCCTACAATGATACTTATTCATGCAATGTGACTGTGAAGTGACCGAGGTGGCCCCACCGGCACACTTCCCCAAATGCCAGGACGACCTGTCAGAAATTGAATGGCCTTTAAGGATGTTGGTGTCATGCCCCAAAATCGAGCGGCGTGACCGGCACCTGACAAAATGAACCCGGTCAAGTGAAACTGATTTGCCTTTCCTAACCCACGCGTTACCCCGTGGTTTCAATATACATTATTCACGTGAAATAGCCATTTATAAATTAAGCATAAACTTTCAACTTGAATTCATTTCTACTTTTTATCATTACTAACACATGATACCAAATACTTACAAAATACATACAATATTAACAATGTCGACCACGATTTCTGAATTGTACCATTACTTACCCAAAATACATATGTATACTACCCACATTGTGTCTACGGAGCCTCTACGAATACAAAATATTTTTATACTACTTGCCGGCAACAAGGCCCCCGCTATACCTTACACTACACCATAAACTCAAAATAAGGTGACATGAGCCACATGTGGCCCAGGGAGGAAGTGGGGCTCACTAGAACAGCTGGCGGAAAGGAGAGGAGGCACTACTGACGGTGGGTTGAATTACCTGCTGTAGAACCACCTGCATCCATATAAGAAAATGTAGCGCCCCCGGAAAAGAGGCGTTAGTACTGTGGAATAGTACTAGTATGTATGAACAAACTTTATCTCAAGTACAATCAAACAATACAAAAGTAAGAAACAATAATAGAACCAATCAAACAATGCACGTTTCCAAATCATCAAGTTTCACAATCTCTCATTTTCCCCTTTCAACATTACCATATTCAAGAGTTTCCCCGATTTTTCATTTCGATAGTGATAACGATCACATTCCATCCTTATTACCTCGGCCACCCTTATTACCTCACACCTCATCAAGTTTCATAGATTTTCATTTCAATGGTGATAATGATCACATTCCATCCTTATTACCCCGGCCTCCCTTATTCCCCCGGCCACCCTTATTACCTTGGCCACCCTTATTACCTCACATCTCATTATCCTTATTAGTTCGCTTTGCGGTGTGCAACCCGATCCCACCCGACAATCATATCTCGTAACAATCAACAACAAAGAAGAAATCACAAGAATCAAAATTTCAAGGAACACAAGTTCATATCAATAATTATTTATTTGGGCCCAAGGCCCATAGTTCTCACCAAGCAATAATTCACGTACACGGTGTTTCCATAGTTGTTCAACTCATTTACCTCATTTCACAATACCCTTTTTCCATTACTTTCCACGCATGACTTTTAGCCATTACATACATCCCCACACTTGCGCACATCAACAATCTTTCATTAATTAACACATACTTTCATATCGACACTGTCGAGTATTTACGAGCTTTGCACATAATAAGACAGGCACATCAATACACCTTTCACAACCTCATATAACACGGTAATATGACAATCAACTAGGACAATCAAAGAGTAGAATCTTAAGTCTCAACACATTTGAACAATCAATTCACATATTTTTAACAAGGTACAAAAGCCGTATGCTCAGACCCAACAAGGGGATTCTACAAAGGTTAAAGTTAGCCATACATACCTGGGGTCGAAATCCCTTTTTAAATTTCACTCACAAATCACCGAACCGACTAGTACTGTCAATCTAGTTAAAAATTAAACATATTCAACTCAGAATTAGAAATCATGCATACGATTTGAACTCTTTTAAGCATTTTAGCAAATGCTATGTGACCCCATTAGATTGCCACCTCTTCTTTGTGAATCTTACCCCGATCCACTTCCCTTTTCTAGATTATGGATATTAATGAGCATGCATGCAAGGTATCAACTTATATTTTCAAGAATCAATTCATAAGAGTCCCTTTTTGCTTAACCCTGAAGACTAATGGAAAGGGGCTGGGGATTCTTACCTATTAGAATGAAGGAGAAGATGATTACTCAAAATTTCCCTGCCTGAGTGACTTTTAAAACCCAATTGATGAAGATGAAGCTTTCTCTCTCAAGAATCCTCTCTCCCCTGTCTCTAATTTTGTTCAGAAAGTGGTTAAAAATGAAGGGGAGGGGTGTTTTAATGAACTGGGGACGGGTATTAAAATTAGAAAATAGGAGCCCGACACATGAATACAGTCAGGTATGCGATCGTATTCCTGACATGCAGTCCGCAAAATTGACCGCAGAGTGGCCCTCAAGATGGGCCAAAATTTAAAACACACTGCCTAGGTATGTGACCGTTATGTGGTCCGCATACACGTTATGCGATCACATAGTGCGTCACATAACCTCCCTCACCAAAATCAATGGGCAAGAATGCGACAAATATGCGGTCCGCAGAACCGAAAAGTGATCGCATATTGGACCGTATAGTTGACCTCAAATGAGACAGTGATCTGCCTGTGTATGCAACAATTATGCGGTCCGCATACACGTTATGTGATCGCATAGTGCTTCGCATAACACCTAATTTCTGGAATATTTTATTCTTTAAGTCCCGGAGTACTTTTTACTCAATTAAGGTTCGTTTTAAAAATGTCCACAATAAAACAACTCGGCGAATCATTCTGGCATTATTTTAAACAAGAAAATTTTACGGGTCTTTACATCCTCCCCCCTTAAAATCATTCGGCCTCGAATGAGGATTTTTGAAATCAATTAGTTTTTAAAGCATGATATGCAACTTCCAGATTTTCACTAACTCCAATATTTAAGAAAAATTTCGCCAGAGTTCCCTTTGTAATTAGACCTATCTACCCGTCAGAGAGCCTCCAAAACACATTTCTAAGCAACATTACACAGTTTTAATCACCCAATAACTCACACGCAACGTTGTCACCCCAACAAGTTGCAATTATCCAATCATTTTGTCAACTACACATAGTTCTTTCCTCCTATACCACAAATTTATACATGATTCAAATTTTTGCACATAACTTGGTCATTTTAATGAGTTCTATACAACCCAATCACCTCAATATACCATATTCATTTCAATTAATCATTACTAACCTACACTACCATTAATCACTTGCCTAGCACATAAGTTCCGCAAAATTTTCATTTACATCGAGGGTTGCACACTACCCAAATAGTAATAGCGGGTTCAGTTTCAGCACACATTGGGAAATTACAACAATAAGGCAATAAGGGGAAGATGGGGTGCCTTTGCACAAAACTGAACATAAAATATAATTTGCTTAGAGATGACAATTCTGACGAACACTACTAGACTTGTTCAAACAAATGGGGATATTTTTCTTTCATCTCATTTTCCGCTTCCCACGTGGCTTCCTCAACGCGCTGACTTCGCCACAATACTTTAACTGAAGCAATTTCTTTATTCCTCAATCTACCAACTGGTCTATCAAGAATACAAACCGGAACCTCTTCATACGATAATTCTTCATTAACCTCAATAGTCTCAACTGGCTCGATGAATGATGGATCTCCAACCACTTTCTTCAACATAGACACATGGAACACCGGGTGCACTAATGACAATTCAGGGGTAATTCCAACCTATAAGCCACTTTTCCTATCCTTTGAGTAATCCGATATGGCCCGAAATACCTTGGGCTCAATTTCACTTTCTTCCCAAACCCCATCACTCCCTTCACGAGTGATACATTTAAGAATACCCAATCATCTACCTGGAATTCCAAATTCTTTTCGACGAAAGTCTACATAGGATTTTTGACGGCTCTGAGCGGTTTTTATCCTCTCTCGAATGACTCGGACTTTTTCCAATGCCTGGTGCACAAGATCTGGCCCTAACAATTCTGCCTCACAAACCTCGAACCACCCAATCAGAGATCTACACCTTCTTCCGTACAATGCCTCTAATGGGGCTATCTGAATACTGGCGTGAAAGCTCTTATTGTAAGGAAATCCGATAAGCGGTAAATGATCATCCAAAATACCCTTGAAGTCCAACACACAAGCCCGTAACATCTCTTCGAGCGTCTAAATAGTCCGTTCTGCCTGACCATCAGTCTGTGGATGGAAAGCCGTGTTGAGATTTCCTGAGTACCCAAACCTTTCTGAAATTTCCTCTAAAAATTAGCCGTGAACTGGGCTCCTCGATCTAAGATAATAGAAACTGGAGTACCATGAAGCCTGACTATCTCCTTGATATACAACTGAGCGTCCTGTTCTGCAGTATCGGTGGACTTGACTGGAAAAAAGTGAGCTGATTTCTTGAGTCGATCCACTATCACCCAAGTGAGCTGCTCGAAAGTTGGCAGCTTCTTTGACATATGGTGAGCGCAATTGGCGTGACCTCTCGACGGGGAGATGGGAGGCCAAAAACCATGGTATGAATCATGTGGTATCCTTTTTGGCGAATGTTTCATTTCGTGTGTATTGAATATGATGTCACAGGTATTGGTGGGTTTTCCAGAATGAGGTTGTGCCACTTCAAGGAGAATGAAGTCCCGAGGGAGAACAACAGTCGAAAAAGGTCTTCTATGGGTGAAGATATTCTTGATGAGGCGGGGCCTTATCAGAGGCATAAAGGAGACACCGTTGCTGAGGAGAGCTTCATATATGTTGGCAATTCTGCGATGTCGTCTCCCCTTTTGAGGATGATTCTCTGTCCTCGGCTTTGTCCGGGGGCCCTTCTAAGCTTTCCGGTTCTACCAGGACTAGGAATTCTAGTTTCGAAGAAGGGATTCCTTGAGAGAGGAAGAGAAAGAGTCCTACATCGTCGACTGCTTCTTCCCCCGAAGGTACCTCGTGGGATGCTTCCGACCAGGGGCTGCCCAGATTGATTGAGGTTTCGAGTGAGCATACCCCAATTGAGAGTGGTTCATCCGAGGCTGATGGGGCCAACCTAGTAGATGCGCGTTCAACTTTTGAGGAAGCTCAGTGACTCTGCTCCGAGGTGAGTTCCTATCGGCTTTGCTAGTCTGTTAATTATAAACCTTCATTATTTGAACCAGAATTTTCTTTCTCGTAGGTTTTTGACGGACTAAATGCCGAGCTTCTTCGCTATGATGCCCAATTGTGGGAAGCTTCGGGTAAGAAAAGATCTCTCAAGCTTCTCTGTAATGAGAAGACAAAAGAGTTGATACATCTTTTAGTGGAAATGCATCAGAGCAGTATCTATGGAGGCAAGCTCGAGCGCCAAGTAATCCTTACCCTGAGGGGGTATGTGCCTCATTTCTTGCTTTTGGGAGCTAATGCTTTGGTACTTCAGTTGTAGGAAAAGATAGAAGCATTGGAGCGCCTTTAGGGCAAGAGTTCGGGAAAGTTAGGTCCGAATGTCAAGTGTTGAAAGCGTAGGTAGGCGCATATATCACAACTCAAAAGAAATGATTTGGCTAAGGCTGATGCCCTTGAGATACAACTTTGCAATGACCGGGAAGATAGCTCGGTTTAGTCGAGCATGATTTCTAAGCTCGAGGCTGATCTCCTAAATATGAAGGCAAAGATTGTGGACGCTCGGGCCGCAACTGAGGTAGCTCAAGCGAAGGCTGATAAGAAGGTGGCTCTTTACTTGAAGGACACTGCCGATGCACTAGCTGAGCTGAGTGGGAATTTAAACAGAGAGATGAGTGGCAATGAGTATGCCTGATGTAATTCCCAGAGGGAGACCCTCTAGGAGATACATGGTAGGGGATTTGACCTCTCGGAAAAGATATAACAGGCTGAGGCGGACGAGACCGATGCTAGATTCTTCCTCTCTTGAGCTGATGCTGATACTTGAAGGCCACCATGGGATCTGGTCTGAGGGGCCTTTGAGGGAGCTGGTCCCGAGAATAGAATATATTTTCTACTTTTTTGTTTGCGTAAGACTCCTGTGGGATCGTTGTAAATATGTATTTGTAATACACACATATATATGTATATGAAATGTTCTTTGATCTGATTTGCCTGTTGGTAGTTGGTCCGGCGAATTGGACTTTGAGATGAAGCTCTTGGGGTTATAAATTGGCCCTGGGGCGCTTTTTGTTGGTGTAAACCACAGTTGGAGACTCAAGCTCGTACGCTTTTTTGGCCCTGAGGCGATTTAGTTAACCATATCGGGCTTAGTATCAAAGTCAGGTTTCGACACCAGCTCAACGGCCCTTAGGTTTCCAAATTGGCCCCGAGGCTTATGTGTTGTCGATATGACCAGTAGTTGGCAGCTCAGGCTCTTACGCGTAAGGTCTATACGGTTTTTGGTGTAGCGGGTGACTTAGGCTCTTACGCCTTTTTGGCCCCGAGGCGCTTTAGTTAACCATATCGGGCTTATTCTCCAAGTTGGGTTTCGCCTCGAGCTCAACGGCCCTCGGGTTTTCAAATTGGCCCTGAGGCGCTTTGTTTCGGTATGACCCGTAGCTGGCGACTCAGGCTCTTACGCGTAATGTCGATACGACTAGCTGGTGACTTGGGCTCTTACGCTTTAGGTTGGTACAACCTTTACTGCAGTGGGTGACTTGTGTTCGTACGATTTAGGTTGGTACAACCTTTAATGCAACGGGTAACTTAGGCTCTTACACTTTAGGTTGACACGACCTTAAACCGGTTCTTGTCGAAGTAAGTGAAGGCCTGTGATTTTACGGCAATAGTTGGACGTCTCCGAGTTGCGTTAGTTTGGCCGGAGCCTTATGAGGGTGGTCATTTGTGTTTGGTCGTAACCTTTTAGTCCTCGAGTGAGATTTTAATGGCGTCTATATCAAGGGTATGCCTTTTGGGTCTTACAAGTTTGATATATAGACTTGACTTTGATATGGGGTTTATGTCGGTTTTAAGGTCTTACAAATTTGTATGTTGCCTCGAGGAGGGCTTATGAGTAAGAATTTTCCTTCCCTGAGGTCTTACGATTTTAGGTTTTATAACTTGATGAACCGACTGTCGGGGACAGTCTCTGAGTCAGAATTGATATTGCCTCGAGGAGGACTTATGAGCTCAGAGTTACCTGCCGTGAGGTCTTACGGTTTCGAGTTTTAGTGACTCACTGGAGCGGCTGTAGACGACAATTCCTACGTGCTTGCTAAATTCTTGGCCCTGAGGCTGTATTTTGTAAAAATGACAAACTTCTTTGATGTGTAAAATGCTTTGATGATATAAGGTACTTATCTTATTACTTGGTACAAGTATACATGTTCTTCCTATCGAAGGTTCTATTATTCTACACGGACACGATTCATTCGACCTTTTGGTCCGATACATCCTTCTCCTATCAAGAACCTCTTTGGCATATTTCAGTGATCTCCTAGGGGGATGCCCCTCAGTATTCAAGGTAAATCGGGGAGAAGCATTGAATGCTTGGTGAGTTCTCCTTAGGTATCATATGGATGTTGCCTCGTTAAAAACCTATCCGGTAAAACCCTTTTGGGATAAAATTCGATGTGAGGGAAAATGAGTGCAACACATGGTTTCAAACCTAAGGCCTTCGAGCTGGAGGGTGCTTTGACTCCTTTCAATTGATCACCTGCACGCAAGTTAGCGTATAGTGTGAACGGTAAAAAGGATAAGGTTGTACCTTAGCCATGAGGGCGCTCAAGCCTCGATATGTTTTGGTTATCAGTTCCGAGGACGTGACACGGTCCTTTGTTTGTTCCTACGAGGATGCAGTTTATGGTTGTCGCTTAGTTGTTTGCTTTTTTTTTTTTGGCTTCTTCGATATGGTAGGTGCCGGTACCACATCCTCTACTGCGAAAATTTCACTTGCTGCTTGTTACTCTCCGTATACTATTTTTACTCCATCCTTTATACGGAACTTCATCATTTGGTGAAGGGTTGACGGTACCTCCCTCATATTGTGGATCCATGGCCTTCCAAGCAATGCGTTGTATCTCATGTCACCTTCGATGACATGGAGCTTGTTATCCTTAATTGTGCAGGCCAAGTTGACCGGGAGGATGATTTTTCCTTACGTTGTTTCAGTTTCCATGTTGAACCCATTGAGGACTCGAGAGGCGTGTATGATCTGGTCTTGCAATCCGTGTTGCACTACCAACCTCGACCGAATTATGTTGGCCGAGCTACCTTGATCCAGGAGCACACAATTAATTTGAAACTTATAAATAAAAGAGATTACCAGTGCGTCATTGTGAGGTTGAGACAAGGTATCGATGCCCTCTGAATTAAAGGGTGTCTTCAGGCATGTAGCTTTGAACTCGCTTTTCCCTTGTGATAGATACTTTGGTCTACTTAAAAAGGGGTCTCTGAGGGATGTCGACTCCACCAATAATCATGTGGATGACATGTCATGGATCTTCTGTTGCATTTTTCTTGTTTGCCTCTTTTTCCCGAAATTGATTTTTAGCTCGGTCGCTGAGGAATTCTCGAAGCTATCCTTTGCTGATTAGTCGAGCCACTTATTCTCAAAGTTGTCTGCAATCTTTGGTCCTATGACCATGGGTATCGTGATATTCGTATATCATGTTGGGGTTCATTTTTGAGTGATCTGATAGCACAGGTCTCGGCCGCCTGGCGTCTCTTATCTTGCTAAGGGCCGATATGATGTCTGAAACATCGATGTTGAAGTTGTACTCAGACAGCTGGGGTGCCTCTACCAGCCCTGTCTACCTGTCTAATCCTGCTTTACTTATGGGTCCCCGAGGATTATGTCCTTGATCCAGTCTTTTGTCATTTCGAGGTTCATTACGCATCGGGATATTTCTCCATTGTTCTACATACGACTGATACCTTTCTTTGTTTTGTCTTGGCTGTCTTTCTTGAAGCCTCGATTCCTTCACTAGGACTTTGCCAGGGTACATTGAGCCCGAGGGGGTTTCCAATTGGTCGTCCTTGACCCTGATCTTTGACTAGTACCTGTTGTGTACATCTGCCCAAACTATGGCGGGATACTTGATTAACTTTTGTTTAAGCTGTTTCGAAGCTATTGAGCTTTGCTAATTCAAACCTTGAGTGAAGGCTTGCACCGCCCAATCATCGGAGACCGGCGGTAATTCCATTCGTTCTAATTGAAGGAGCGACACAAACTCCCTTAACATTTCGTTCTCCCTTTGCTTGATTTTGAAAACATCAGATTTTCTTATAGCGACCTTGATGGAACCAACATGTGCTTTTACAAAGGAGTCCGCCATCATGGCGAATGAATCTATCGAGCTCGGGAGAAGGTTATGGTACCACATCATGGCCCATTTGGATAATGTTTCTACGAATTTCTTAAACAGAACAGATTCAATATCTTCGTCTTTCAGGTCATTTCCTTTCACAGCACAAGTGTAGGCAGTGATGTGCTCATTGGTGTTGATACCCAATTTTAACCAAAATAATTTTTTAATTGCATATATGTCTTCCAAATTATGCATTAGCATCAATAGCTTTTTTTCAATAATTTTTCATATTTTTATTAATTTTCCTAGTATTTCATTTCTAATAAATAATCATAAAATTGCATCACGAATGATTTCAAACACATTTTTCGTTTAATTTACTATTTTATGGTCTTATTAAGTCCAATTATTCTATAAATGGCCAAATTGGCACCTTTTGGCTACAATTGCAACAACTTTGCAATTATTACCCATGCATACATTTTTGTATTTTTCTTTACTAGAAATTAGTCTTTTGTATTTTTAAATACTAAATAACAATTTTCAAAAACATTTCCATGCATGAAATTCATTTTTTATAAGTATTAATTGTTTTACAAAGTATTTTTAATTAATTTATTTGGGGTATTTAACAAATAGCCATTTTTCATTTCAATTCCAGCCTAAATAATTCAGCCCAAATACCAACCCAATACAACCCAGGCCCAAACCCCTACCTAACCCGACCTAGGTCCTCTTGAATCCTGGCCGCTGATCATTTTAATCAACAGTCCAAATTATCCCATTCCATAATTAACCTAAACCACTCCTTCCCAAGCCTCTCATTTTCTCTCATCACTCCGCCGTCACCCCTTCCCCTTCTCTCCAAATGCTCTCAAAACCTAACCCTAACTCTCCCTCACCGTCACTCATATGTCGTCGACCATGGTGGCCTCTCACCACCCTCAGAACTCCAAGGGTCTCTCTTACACCGGGTTTTGCTGTCTCTAAGGTCCTAAAGAAACCAGGGGCAATCCACTTACGACTTAGGTTTTGCCTCGCCGGTTTTAGGCCGTTATGGTTCGATTTAAGTAAGATCTTCCTATTTTGCTTTAAACCTATGGGTTTCTAATCCTATATCTTCATCTCTTTGTTATTTTTTTCAAAACCCTAATTTCATCTCTTGAACTTCTCAGATCTGTACATATCTGAGATGGTTCAAACTTATTTATTACTTGTTTTGTGAAGATTCTTCTGACTTTTTGAACTAGCTTTCATTTTCTTAAACTGGGTTTCTTAAAAGTCTTTCTTCAAAAGCGCTTTCTGATTTTAAGTGTTTAATCTCCTGTTCTTATGTGTTTTCGACTGATTTTGTTAAGTTTTTCATTAACCCTAACTAGTTTATGCTAAAACCCCAATTTTTTTGACATTTTTGTTTGGATTCTAAGTTTGTCCGTGTTACTTGCTACATGATTTTGTTCTGTGCTTTGATTCGCATGATTTCTCATTCGTTTAATTTGAATTTCTTGTGATTTTACCCTAGTATGTCTCTATTAGGATTTCAGATTCGACTCTTGACTTATTATGTGTGTTTATACTTGGCTTATTTGTTTATTCATGGTAATCTATCTTATTTTCCTTAAATCAGTATACTTTTTTTAAGTCTTTGATTCACTGATTTGATATATTGATACTTATTTGCTGATTTCTTGATTATTTCCGTATTTTTACACCTTTTAATTATTTTTGCCTTATTTTGATTAACTGTGATATTTCCTGATTCTTCACTAGTTGTTTCCTTAATTAAACTCCCGTTCATTTACCCCTAATTGCCTACTCCGTACCTAAGTCTTACTTGATTACTTTCCTTAAATATTGCCATACTCTTTACCGTTGATTGATTAACCCTTGATTATGGGAGACAATCTTGATTATGTATGACTGATTCTGTAGATTTCCCTAATTGCCGCACAATTGATTTTTTACCTTATTTTTTCTAGAGCTCAGCTGCTATATACTCTCCTCTATTCTCACAACACACAAGAACACTAGTTCAAAAGCTTTCTCTTACACTCAAAACTCTCTGCTCTTCTTTGTTACTTGCAACTGTCAGTGAACTAGTCGGTTGTAAGCCAAGGCTAGTTATTGTACCACATCTGCTCGTATCCTATGTTTTTCTCTCCTTAACTTGTAGGTCCTAATTCAATTTCAAGTCCAAAATTAATGTGCTATGTTACTGCTTTAGTTCATCGATTTCCAGTCATGTTCCTGCTTAACGTCTTGTTGATCAATGTGTAACTTGTATGTCATAAATCATTGTTTCACCTAGCATGCCAGAGATACCCTATATAATCACTACCCTTGTGTGAATTCTGTTAATGATGCACTTGTTGGTTATGTAGCCAATCAGGCAGCTTATTGATTATTCAAAAAAAAAAATGTTTACATTATTTTCAAACTATTTTACTAACTAACCAGTCCTTATTTTTAGAAAACTTCTTTACTTATTGAATTATTTGAGTGTTGTTTTCCTGTCAAAACCTTTTCAAAATTATGTCAAGCACCCTCACTTTACTCCAACGTCCCTAGGTTCTGCCCTTCCAGTGTGTGTACTGCCTTAGGATCCTCTTGAGATCCCTTTGAACTCAGGTACACTGGGCTGGCCCTTCCATATTGCACTTACACAATCCCTGTTATGAAAAGTCTAGGTGTGAGCATTGCTCGGGATCCTTTAGGTCTTTAGGGAACTCTGACACACCTGGACACAAATTTGGCTATGTAATCCTTTGGTATTTGAGATCATTGAAGGCATGTCCTACTAGGTTTTCCTTGGGACAATTTCAAGCTCCCTATAATTCGATTTCTATTTCAGTTATGTAATTTATTTATTGGTCTGTAATAATTATTTGTTAACAAATACTGGGGTGGCTAGTGAAAAATGGGGAGGGTAGTTGTATGATCTTGTCAATGGTATTGGGTAGAAAGTATGTTAAAGGTTTATATTTTGTGAGTTCGCATTAGAATCTATGTCCTAGGGCTGATATGCTCATTTACTTACAAATCATATCAAACCTGCACTAGATATCTCGTTCTTAGGGCTTCACATTACTGCTTCAGCATATCACATATCGCCAATTCATGATTTAATGTTGCACAAGTATTCTCACTTAGAAATCCTGCTATTAGGTTAATGAATAACTTTAACAAAAAATATGTCACTCCTATGTGCATTTAGATACCATGTTCTAGGAATTCTGTTTACATTCGTTTGAATATGCATAGTTTAATTAAAATAAGTCATTGATCCTGAAGAGGCATAAAAACAGTCTCACATATAGGTGTATGTTTTTCTGTGTATAACTGGTACCAATATTTCATTTTCAAATCCGTGTCACCTAGAATAACATGTTTGTAGTTTAAATAACTTCAAAATTGTTTAAAATATCTTGAAATTGTTACTATGTATAATCCCACGCCTAGGCAAGCCTTAGGTAATTAATCTCTATATAAAATTGGAAAATGTATTTTTGATTGTTTACTGCTAAGTTTTACATGACTAAAAATCAGTAGGAAAACTGATTATGACCCTGCCATTGAGTTTGTGAAACAATGTTTCATATTCTGTATATTAATGTTCAACTAGACATCCTATCTTAAGACTCTTTCTAAAAACTGCATGTATTTGTGTTTGATACGTGCTGTTTGTTTGCTATATGTGTGGAGGTAAACATGAACCTTTTAATTTCTTTCTTTCACTTACTTGCTGGTCCTACCTGTTATTTGCTTATCGCCCAGATTTTTCCTTTCTAAATACCTTAGGGGTTGTCTAGAATTGCCCATATTTTGAGGTCCTAAAACTCCTCCAGAACCACAAGGAAGGGACGGGTATCAACACGCTTAGAGCTCACTAAATAAAATTCTCTTAATAACAACTACGGGGTGGGGTAATGGGTAGAAAAGGATATGATGACCCGTGCGCTAATGCAACATGTAGCCCCTCATCGAGGAGTGATTACCGAGCATTGCATGGATATGATCCTATAGGATAAATAACTTAAAACCCCTTTCGCTCATTTAAATATGTGTGCTTAGACTGCTAATCTGCTAAAGCCTTCATTCATTCACATATGTGTGCTTAGACTGCTTATTTTCACCTGATTAATTTACAAAGTAAGTTTGGTCGGGACCCATAGTTGTGGACTTCGAGGGGTGCCTAACACCTTCCTCTTGAAGTAACTTCAAGCGCTCACCCAATCTTTGGTTATATAATTAGTGTTATAAATTACCCGTAATAGTTGCCCTAACGCACCTTAATTCGTTAGATGGCGACTCTTCAAATTCTTTACATCCCTTTTCCAAAAAGGAAATGAGTTGTCCCGATAATGTCAAACACCATGACTAATTTGAAAGGAGACGAAAAAGGGGGCGCGACTATTGGGATCTGAAATTTTGCTGTAATTTTGGAGGTCCTGTTATTATGTGTTTTCGACTGATTTTGTTACGTTTTTCCTTACCCCTACCTTGTCAATGCTAAAACCCCAATTGTTTTGACATTTTTGTTTGGATTCTGAGTTTATCCGTGTTACTGGCTACACGACTTTGTTCTATGCTTTGGTTCACATGATTCTTCTTCGTTTAATTTGAACATCTTCTTATTTTACCCTAATGTGCCTTTATTAGGGTTCCTAGTTCGATTTCTCGACTGATTCTACGTGTCTATATTCAGTCTGTTTGTTTATTCATGGAAAACCTATATTTTTCTCCTTAAATCAGTGTTGTTTTGACTTTTCGATTCACTGATTTGCTATATTGATACCTATGTGTTGATTTCTTAATTATTTCCCTATTTTTCACACCTTTTAATTATTTCTTGCCTTATTTTGATTAACTGTGATACTTGTTGATTCTTACTAATTGTTTCCTTAATTTAACTCTTGTTCATTTACCCCTAATTCCCTACTTCGTACCTAAGTCTTACTTTATTTCTTTCCTTATATACTGTCCTTCTCTTTACCGTTAACTGGTTAACCCTTAATTAGAGGAAGACCTTATTGATTTTATGCATGTAATCCTCCCTAATTACTGAACAATTGATTTTTTTTATCTTATTTTGTCTAGCTCTCAACTACTATATATACTCTCTTCTATTCTCACCACACATGAACACTAGTTCAAAAACTCTCTCTTACACTCAAAACTCTCTGCTCTTCTTTGTTACTTGCAACTGTCACTGAACTAGCCAACTGTGAGCCAAGGCTAGTTATTGCATCACATCTGCTCGTATCTTGTGTTTTTCTCTCCTTAACTGGTATGTCCTAATTCAATTTCAAGCGCAAAATTGTTAGTGCTTTAGTTCATTGATTTCCAGTCTTGTTCCTGCTTAACTTCTTGTTGTTCAATGTGTAACTTGTATTTCTAAATCAGTGTTTCACCTAGCATGCCTGAACTACCTTTTTTAATCACTAGCCTGTATGAATTCTGTCCTGTTTAACTTGTGATTAGCATGTCTAAGGATTTGTTTATTTCTTTCTCTAGCATGCCTCAACCTAATTTTGTTCCATTGTATGTTAGTATGTTTGATGGGTTGCCTGATCTGTTTACTAAGGTTATGGTTTAATCTTCTTTGCTAAGTTGTCTAATATTTCTAATTAACTTTGGTTCTATGCCTGATATGTCCAGTGTGATTAGTTTTCACATGGTTGTTCTGTGATCCATACTCTATGTCTTTACTACTTGTTGTATGATTAACTCCTTAATCCTATAAAACTCTTGAAAAGGCTTATGTGCTCCAGTTGCAATATGTTTCACTATATGTGATCTGTATGTCCCCAATTCCCAATACCCCTGTGTGAGTTCTGTTAATGCTGGACCTATTGGTTCTGTAGCCAATCAGGTTGCTTACGGAGTTTTCAAAAAAAAAAGTGTTTACATTGTTTTCAAACTATTTTACTAACTTATCAGTCCTTATTCTCAGAAAACTTCTTTACTTATTGAATTATTTTAGTGTTGTTTCCTTGTCAAAACCTTTTCAAAACTCTTTCAAGAACTCTCACTTTACTCCTATGTCCCTCAGTTCTGCCCTCCAGTGTGTGTACTGCCTTGGGGTCCCTTTAAACTCTGGTACACTGGGGTTGTCCCTTCCACACTGCACTTACTCAATCCTTGTTATGAAAAGTCTAGGTCTGAGCATTGCCCGGGATCCTTGAGGTACTTAGGGAACTTTGACACACATGGACACAAATCTGGCTATGAAATCCCTTGGCGTTTGAGATCATTGAAGGCCTGGCCTTACCATGTTTGTCTTGGGCCTATTTCAGGCTCCTTATAGTTTGATTTCTATTTCATTTATGTAATTTATTCATTGGTTTGTAATAATTATTTGTAAATAAATGTTGGGGTGGTTAGTGAAAAATGGGGAGGGTAGCTATATGATCTTATTAATGATACTGGGTAGAAAGCATGTTATAGGTTTATATTATGTGAGTTCGCATTAGAATCCATGTCCTAGGGCTGATATACTCATTTACCTGCAAATCATATCAAACCTGCATTAGATATCCTGTTCTTAGGACTTCACGTTTACTGCTTCAGCATATCACATATCGCCAATCCATGCTTTAATGTTGCACAAGTATTCTCACTTAGAAATCCTGCTATTAGGTTAATGAATAACTTTAACAAAAACATTTGTCACTACTGTGTGCATTTAGATACCATGTTCTAGGAATTCTTTTTGCATTCGTTTGAATATGCCTAGTTTAATTATAATAAGTCACTAATCCTGAAGAGGCATAAAAACAGTCTCGCATATAGGAGTATGTTAGTCTGAGTATAACTGGTACCAATCTTTCATTTCAAATCTGTGTCACATAGAATAGTATGTTTGTAGGTTAAATAACTTCAAAACTGTTTAAAATATCTTGTAATTGTTACTACGTACATCCCCATGCCTAGGCAAGCCTTAGGTAATTAATCTCTATATAAAATTGGAAACTGTATTTTTGATTGTTTACTGCTAAGTTTTGCAAGACTAAAATCAGTAGGCAAACTGATTAGGACCCTGCCATTGCGTTTGTGAAACGGTGTTGCATATTTTGTATATTAATGTTCACCTAGACATCCTGTCGTAGGACTCTTTCTAAAAACTGCATGTATTTTTGTTTGAGACGTGCCGTTTGTTTGCTATATAAGTGGAGGAAAACATGAACCTTTTAATTGCTTTCTTTCACTTACTTGCTGGTCCTACCTGTTATTTGCTTGTCACCTAGATTTTTCCTTTTTAAATACCTTTGGGGTTGTCAAGAATTGCCAAGATTTAGAGGTCCTAAAATTCCTCCTAGACTACAATGAATGGACGGGTAACAACACGCTTAGAGATTGATAAATAAATTTCGCTTAATAACCACTACGGGTATGGGTAATGGGTAGAAAAGGATATGATGACCTGTGCGCTAATGCAATGTGTAGCCCCTCATCGAGGAGTGATTACCGGGCATTTCATGGATATGATCCTATAGGATAAATAACTTAAAACCCCTTTCACTCATTTAAATATGTGTGCTTAGACTGCTAATCTACTAAAGCCTTCATTCATTCACATATGTGTGCTTAGACTGCTTATTTCCACCTGATTGTTTCACAAAGTAAGTCTGGCCGGGACCCATAGTTGTGGACTTCGAGGGGTTCCTAACACCTTCCCCTTGAAGTAACTTCAAGACCTTACCCAATCTTTGGTTATACAATTAGTGTTATAAATGACCCGTAATAGGTGCCCTAACGCACCTTAAATCGTTAGGTGGGGACTCTTCAAATTCCTTACATCCCGTTTCCCAAAAGAAAATGAGTTGTCCCAATAATGTCAAAAACCATGACCAATTCGAAAGGAGAGGAAAAAAGGGCGCGATAATTGGGATATGAAATTTTGATGTGCTTTGGGAGGTCGGGCATTCTGAATTTTTTCAGGATTGACATCGGAGCTGTACTTGGCGAGAATGGTTTTTTAGGAACTTTTTTGAGTCCACACCCTTCAAGATCGGGGGTGCATCTAGGATCTAATCAACCCTCGAGTTTTAGGTCTACATTTTGTTCACGTTAGCCTCTATCTTCTTGTCACCTGATTCGATCCTTTTTGCGAGGTCTTCGAGCACTTTCATAATGGTGGGGTCGGTTGCTGACCCATTCTCGCTCGATCTTTCCGGTGCATGGTCGACTCGGGGAGTCGTTTCTAGTGGTGTGGTGCTCGGGGTTCTCTGATGGCTTTGTAGCAGAGCGATAGCCACTTTTTTTGTCAACATTTCAAAAATAGCGTGAATGCTAACCTCCCTTTATATTTGAGCGGGGGTTCCCTGTGCTTCACAGTGGTCTCCTTCAGGAATGGTCCCTTCTGTATGAGAGCTCACATCAACATGTTGGGCATTGCGTGAGCCTTCATCAACAAGAATTTGCACTGCTTCCCCTTCAGGGTTTTGCGGTGGCATACCGGCACCTGAAGCAGCTGCGCCATTCTCACCGTGGTTCTCATGACCGTTTCTTTCGTGTGTGTTTACTGAGTTAGACATTTTCTGACCTGAAATTCAGGATTCTTGGACAAGAAAAAGTGTGGAGAATAACTTGTGTTTTTAGAAAACCAACACTAATACGATTACTATTATTTTCAGCCCCACGGTGGGCGCCAAACTGTTTACCTTGAAAATGGTAATTATAATTATATTTGATTATGTGGTTCTAAAAGTAAGTGATCTATTATAATACCGGTTGTTTAAGCAATAGATACCCCTTTATATACGAGGGGGAATACGACATCGTATTTTTGTGAAATATTCAACTAGTAATTACCAAATTCTCTAATAGTTATATAGTACATTTTACTACCCCAACTACTAGTTGAATATTTCACAAAAATATGATGTCATATTTGAGAGGTTGAATTTCCTGTGTTGGGTTTCACTACATTTATCTGGCATAATCTGCTGATTAATATGGACCTCTTATCTAGCCATAACTAGGCTCTTCCTGAATAAACTACTAAAAACTCATGAGTCCATGCTCATATTTCTGTTGAAGGTAACTTAGAATCCTTATATTTCTCTGCCTGAATTGGAAATTCGGATAATCTTCATTAACTGGGTACCTCGTACCCTTCTTCACCTTGTTTATGTTATCTATTGAAACTTATACTTTTACCTTCTGATACTCCTATGGCCTGATATTTGAGGGGTATGTTTGATGTTCTCGTCTTATGGTCTTGAGTAGGAAATTCACACATCTGGTATGCACGATCTGATAGAGCCTTAAATTGGGCCACATTGTCAAGAATTCTCTCTCTACTAATGCCCTTGCATGCTGTTGTATTAGTCCTCTCGCTAGCTGTAATTTTTCAAATTGCAAGCATCTCTATAATTAGCAAACATAAGTCTTGGCTCGAACTCTTATGACTCAGCTCTATAGCATGATGTGGATTTGAAAGAAGGGCAAAAAAACTCCTAAATGCCTTGTAGCTTCCCATTTATATAATGTGGTGCACAACACATCTATAAACTAGGCTCTACTAGACATGACTTGTAGAATCCCTAGGACAAAACTGCTCTGATACCAAGTTTGTCACGCCCCAAACCTTAAGAGGCATGGTCGGCATCCGGTACCATACTTGGCCCCAGCTTACCACTATGTAACTGTGAACTTTAGAGGGTAACCCTCGACTTAGGCCGATGAGGCCATATTCATAATCGTCTGAATATAACACCTTTGTCATCTATGGGGTAAACATACCCAAAAGCTGATATATATAACTATGCAGGCCGACAAAGCCGCCATGAACATCTGCTGATATACAAAATATACATGACTCGTTTATAAGCCTCTAGAGGTAACTGAACTGTACCATCATCGAGACAGGGTATCGACCTACCCATCAAATCTGTATATATAAGAATGGACTCCAAGGTCTAGACCTGGTAACTCCAAGAATGCGGAGCTTACCAACCAAGTTGATGTTTGACTCTGTCTGGTGGGAGGGTCTATCCAACTATCAATAAGGACCTGTAGGCATAAAATGAAGCTTCCCTAGCAAAAGGGACATTAGTACGACATAATGTACCGAGTATGTAAGGCAACAAAATAACTGATATCTGAAACTGAACTAAAAATATAATAATTGAAATTAGCTGGGTGTCAAATTCAATCTTAAGATATGCTTACCCATTGATACTGACTCAACTCTATCGATATAGTAAGTAAAATAGTTGTCCGGCCTTATAAGGCTCGGTATGGATAACGGTTCTTTCGTAGTAGGCTCGCTCATAGGCGCTTGGCCATACTAAGCTCTGTATCTCGGCCATTTTGGGCTTGCTCATAGGTTCTCGGCCACAGTAGGCTCGGTATATAACTCACCATCTGATCAGAGGTTTCCCAATAGGGGTTTGCCAATCGATTATAACTCGATTGTGGTGAAAATAGTGTAATACTGTATATATATATAGACTCTCTGCTTCTTTTGCTGACAGAAGACAAAACTAAACTAAAGATGAAGTCCATATAAGGGATAATGTTGTAACTTATGAGACTAATAAAATTTATATAAATTTAGGAATATGAACCTCTCTTTATGTCTCGTTATCAAACACATGTAGTTACTGGATCATGCCAAAATGAAAGAAAGGTTTAGCCTCAACATACCTTATCACAATACTAACAATCACAAAGTTGAACTCGCCTCTTCACAACTTAATCTACAACAACGATAATATTACTATCATTAAGTTACGAAAGGTACAACTATCCCACAACGAACGACACGCTTATTTTGTATTAAAACAGGCAGCATCCCTCCTATAATCCTTACTTCCTCCAAATTCCAGATAACACCAACAAAAAAAGAATAAAACAACAAAAAAAACATATATAAATTATTTTACAGCATTATATACACCATAAAATGCTACAAAACAACCCAACACACCCTAATCTCTTCATATACAAAACGACCATCATAGTAGTGTCAAACGGTCCGAAAATGTCACGATGAACGACCAGACCACCACCCTTAATCTATGTGGTGTTTCTAAACACCCTTAATCCTCTAATACTTCACAAAATGTAGTAAAACATGCAGCCCAACAGCAACACAAAACAGTCCATAGAACAGTTCGCTACAAGTGAATACGTCAAACTCACGGCTTCCAATCACCGTCCTGTGAATTCTTACAAGTATAGAACGATTTACCATGATTTTACAGCAGAAAAAAAAATGGATTAAAGAGAGAAGTAAACTTACCTTATTTGTTGGATAACTCAACTCCTATATTGATTCTTCAAACTCTAGGTTTTTACATCCAATTAGAACTTGAAATGGAGAGTAAATCAATTAGGGTTTGTGAAAAATTTTTGGGAGGATTTTTTCAGAGATTATGTCTGGTTATTATGCCATACTTTCAGTATAATATATGAAGAAAATTTTCCTTTAAAAGTCATCATTTGATGACCCAAAATGGCCGATTTTTGGTCTTTCATTTAAGCAAGTAGGTGACACACCTACTTGTCACCTAACGCTTGCACACTCTCGCAAAAACGCCCATATCTTTGTACATTGATATCGTATTGACAAACGGTTTAATGCGTTAGAAAATAGACTCATGTATGTTCAATGTTATGGGTGGAACACCCCATAAATATAAGTATATTGGGAGAAAATCGCAGTTATATTTGACCCAAAATTTCAGTAAAACTTATAACCGTAACTTGTGATGACTTTCATGGACTTTTGTTCTAAAACTCGCTTGACTTCAAAACATAACACACGACTATAATACAAATCATATAAATCATACAATAATCTCCTTATCATGTTAATCACCCTAGTCTCACCCCAGAAGTACATGTTATAACATTCCAACTTGTCGACTTCTAGCAAAACTTATGTTCTTCAATTAGTTTAGCTTCTAAGCCTTCCAACCCTCTTGGTACTTGCGGTCCATGATCTTAAATATTTGTAACCTCCAAGTTAACATGATAACTTACTTTATATACTTCCAAACATGATATCATTTATGAGCTTACATCGATTGACTTATGACATACTCGTACGTACAAAAATATGGGGTGTGACAAATTACCACCATGATATTAACTTACACAGGGCTAACCCTTTCTCGTTTCTTAAGGGTTTTCTTAAGACCACCGAACATAGGCCGTTGGATGAGGATGAGGAGCCGTCCTTGTTGGAAGAACCTTCCATTTTGGGGCAGCTCGAAGCTGTCGCGAAGGAGGAGGAAGAGAAGAAGAAGA
The DNA here is from genome assembly GCA_005239505.1 of Nicotiana paniculata. Taxonomy (NCBI): domain Eukaryota; kingdom Viridiplantae; phylum Streptophyta; class Magnoliopsida; order Solanales; family Solanaceae; genus Nicotiana; species Nicotiana paniculata. The sequence goes on from ML311299.1 coordinate 61,528, forward strand.
AGAAGAAGAAGAATAAGAAGAAGAAGAAGAAGAAGAAGAAGAAGAGAAGAAGAAGAAGAAGAAGAAGAAGAAAAGAAAGTCCTCAGGTTCCCCATACACTGAGGCAAAGAAGAAGAAGGTGATCATCCGGGTCCAGAAGCAAAAAAAGAGATCTAAGTCCAGGGTGCCGGACCTCGATTCTTTCTACCGGCTCAGGGAAGAGCCTGAGAATGAAGAAATTTTTATTGCTCATAGGTCGACCATTAACGAGGGGGAGCATGTGACAACTGCGAAAGAAGACCATGAGATCGATCCCTCTCTAACTTGAGAACCAGAGGAAGAGACGTAGTTTGGGGCCAACGGGAAGCTGCTCCTATCCTGAAGGAAGCATCCGGTGTCATCGACATCGTGGAGACACCCTCCTATACCGAGTCCATGCTCGAAGAGGCCCAAGAGATGGCAAGAGAGATGGCACATGGCCTAAAAACCACCCTGAACACCCTCGACAGAATGGATATGGCCGTCTTAGAGGAGTTTTTTAGGCTTGGTCAACTAGAGGTCCTCAAGAATGACGTGTAATCGGGAGTGGGGGAACCGAGTTCTAGCCCAAACTAGTGAAGGAATTTCCTGATCCGAGCGTGTACCCAGAGCGCAAGACAAAGTTTGTTTTTACAATCATGGAGGATGCCCGAGTTCTGCCCGCTCCAGCAACGGTAGGCAACTAGCTACGTTCGATGTCTGGTGACCTAGGAGGATCAGGAAAAGATGAACGAAGTGGGTACGTCGAGCCTCTTCAATGAGGCGCAGCAGGCGCTGAACTGGGTAAGGCGTTATCCCTTTGTACCCTTTTGTGACTCTCACTTTGGTTTTGGATGTGCTTTACAAACTTAATTATTTTTCAGGCATCAATGCTTCATCATGGTAGCTTCCTCCGATACCGCTTAGAGATTAGCCAGCTCGAGTTTGAGCTCAAAAAGTGGGTCTGAAAGATGGACATGCATAGGAATCTTAGTGAGTAGCAGGACGAGGCCCTCAAAGACCTCCTGATTCTCCAGGCCGAGCTGGAAAAAGCTGAAAAGGAGGCCTCAACCCTAAAGTGATAATACGCCGACCTGGTTGAGAAGGTAAACATATTTGAGGCTAAAAATGAGCAGCTAGTCATTGTGACTAGCAATACAACTTTGCAGGTCTAATAGAAGATAAACATAATCGACTAGCTTCAGGCTGAGATAGATAGGGTCAAGGCCACAGCCGAAGTGTACAATGTCAAGATGGACCCGCTACAAAAGCGGAGCTGGAATCGATTGAGAATGAACTACGGGTGGCGAAGGACAAATCCGATAAGTGGTCTCGGTTAAATTGTCACATATCGCATTTTCGTACGTTAAAAGTTCCGTTTTCGGTTAACCGACGTGAACTCGAGATGATATCATTTTGACGTTAACATATTTACGTTTTAAAAAAATGGTGTTATAAAGGATAAAAGGGTACACGGATTAAAGAAAACGAGTTTTGTTGAAAGTGGAAAATTTGGAATAAAATACCGGTCGAGCGATAATACCCAATAATTATGAACTGGTACCATGCAAGGTACAATATGACCACGGTAGTATAACGGATAAAGTATACTAAAAATGAGTAGTATTTTCAGGTAATTTGAAATAATTTTTAGTTATGGGGTAATTGGTTAATTACCGGGTAACGAGACATTAGCTAATTAACTAATAAGTGAATAAAGTTTGATAAATCCACCCCTAAAAAACGTGGCAGTCAGCCACATTGTAAAGAAATGACTAAGTCATCTCTTTGGTAGGTGGCAATTAAGTAGCAATAAAGTGACTTCATCTCTTATAATACAAAAATCCTATCATTAGAACATTATGAAAAAAAATAAAAACATTACCAAGATTTAGCAAAGCTTAAGCAGTTCAAAGCTTTACAGATTTGCAATATCCAAAAATGTTACCTTCATTATCACATTTTGAAACCATTAGCTTTCTTTAGCTATTTCAAAAGCTTTCGTAAATAAGTAACCTTAGGACCTCTCACAATTCAGAATGCAGTATTATTTTACAATCAAGAGGACGTTAGCTACTTCCAATCTTTCAACAATTAAAAATGATAGAAACAGTGACGATTGGAGCTCCTACAAAGAATATTATACGGATTTTTTCCTACTCCAGGTATGTTAAGGCTATTCCTTCTTTCTTTTGGCATGGTCCAAATTATACTGAAGAAACGAGCAAATACATAGTTTCTATAAATTACCCTATCATAGAAACAGTAGGGGTGTCTATATTTTTGATTCCACATGAGAATTATTATTATTTTCTGTTCATGGGTCTCAGAATAATACGCAGTCGGAAAAGTTTATCTGAAAGGAATATTGAGATTATTACGTACTATTCATGCATTTCATACATGTGCATTGACCCATGACCAGATGGAGTTATATACAAGTATATATGTATATGGGATATGAGAAAAGGTTAGGGCGTTATATACGCACCACCACCTGATCAGCTGGTATATGATGATGATGTTGCCCATAGTGGCTGAAATATGATTCAAACGGCGTTATATACGTGTATATATGTATGTATATTGAAACGGAATTATATACGTGTATATATGTATATATATATATCTATATATGGGATATGGGAAATGTTATGTCGTTATATACGCACCACCATCTGATCAGCTGGTATACGATGATGATTTTGACCACAGTGGACGATATGATATGATGGGATGCCCTCAGAGGCTGATGATGTTATGAAACATATACCAATGCACGACATGACATTCATACGCATATGCATGATGCTAAAAGTGATTTATTATTACAGAGTTAACTAGACATACAGGTTGAGTCAATTACTCTATATCCCTTCCATCTCTCTTATGTATTTATTTATGTGCCTTACATACTCAGTACATTATTCGTACTGATGTCCCTTTTTCCTGGGGATGCTGCGTTTCATGCTCACAAGTTCAGGTAGGTGAACTGACGGTCCCCCTTCTTAGGACCCCTGATCAGTGATAGTTGAAGTGCTCCACTTGATCCGGAGCTACTTTTGATTTTAGTACGATTCGTTTGTATATAGATATATATGGGTATGACGTGACTCAGACCCGTCTTTATACAATTATATTTCTATTAAAGGTCTATAGACAGTATGTCTAGCTGGATAGTATGTGGCCTTGCCGGCTTCCAGTTTTGAGATGTATAGTTGTCTATAGCAGCCTTGTCGGCTCGTCCTACGTATGTTGTACGTATATGTATGTATGCCTTTTTGTGTAGATTCCCTTCATGTAAAATGTTCTCGTAATTCAACAAATGTTATTTAGGTTCATATTTTAGACGCATGTGTAGGTGTGTTTGACAAGTAGGACTCAGGCACCCGTCGTGGCCAATCAGTTTGGGTCGTGACATAAATGATGACCTCCGGGCACAATTAAGTTCGACCGTCACGGAACGGGATACTCTCAGACAAGATCATATCGTATTGTGGCCCAGCATAAAGCCGATGTGGTTGTAGCCGAGGCCCACGTAAACACGAAGATTGAGTACATAAAATGGATATCCCAAAGAGAGACCCAAGCAAAGATCCATGATCGAGGTTTTGACCTATCGACCGAGATTGAGAAATCCAGGAGACTTGAGGACGAGGCGTAGATGCCTTAGTATTATCCAGTTTTTCCTTATGTATCTATATATTTTTTTTATTTTGACGATGTTCTATCGTGCCTTTGTAAATATACTTTCGAGTATATCAAATTTTCCCCTTTCCGGGAATGTCGTATCTTTACTTTTCCACCATATACTTGCAATTTTTTATTTGTGTTTTGTTTTTAATGCCTTAGCATAAAATCAGATGTAATTCTTGAGAATCCAATTTTTAGAGGTTCAAAAAGAGCTCGGCTTCGGTGCAACTTTTGTTTACTTGTGACTTCGAAGCCTCGCTAAAACCAAAGGTTTTTAAGATGCTCAAGTGTATGTTTTGCCGAGGGTTTGGTTTTGACTTTTGTAAGGGCCTTACTTTGTGGGTACAGACTTCGGACTTCTCTGATCAATTTTAAGGTTGGCCATAACTTTTCATATTTGGGCATCACCTAGTGGGTTTGGTGCTTCCATGATTCAGTATCCCCGGCCATCCGAACTGACAGTCCACGAGTAGGGTAGCCCATAGGCTTAACATTCCATGAGTAGGGGCAGCCCGTGGGATTTAGGATCCATGATCGAAGAAGCATAATGCATAGTAACAAAGTGTGTGTGAAGTGTGCTTCATTTCTTAGTATGCAAGGTACATGATCGAAGGTGCATAAAACTTGTGCCATGGTTCATATGACTGTTTGACCCTTATAATGAACCCTAACCACCAAGCCTTACCTTTTAGCACATAAAATTTCCCTTTTCCATTTCTAAAGATCATAATCTGAGGGTAATGGCCCCTAGTATTTGAGGTTGAACTCGTGAGGGCGCAAATAGTGTTGATATGAATCAAATGATCATCAATTTCAATTTGAAACCAGTCTTCAAATCTAAGGTATCACGTTTTAATGTTTCGTCGTTAACCCACTTCAAGAAAAAAAGATGTTCAACGGAAAAGAGTGCAACACATGCTTTCATACCTAATAGCCACATCCGTCCTTAGATGATTACCTGCATACATTAGTATGATTTATAATACAATTAAAATTTAATTGAGTTTGTACCTTAGTAGCAGTACAACTTTAAGTGTGTCATGTACTAATTGTTTGGTAGTTGTACATCGTTTCCCATTTCGGGTTTATATGTGCCTTTGCCCGTTATTCCGACAACTTGATATGGTCATTCCAAATTCAGGCCCAGTTTTCCTTCGTTCGGGTTCCTGGTATGAAGTGTTACCTTTCTCAACACCAAGTTCTCGACTTGAAAGTGTTAGAGTCTGGTTCTTCGGTTGTAATACCTTTCTATTCGCTACTTCTGGGCAGCCAACCGGACCAGGGCGGCCTCCCACCTTTTATCCACTAGTTCCAAGATCGTGATCATGGCCTTGCCGTTTGGTTCATCGGCCACATACTGGAATATGAGGCTTAGTTATCCCACCTCGACTGGTATTAAGGCTTCAGCTCCATAAACCAAAGAAAATTAGGTGGCCCTGGTGCTCGATTACGATGTCGTACGGTATGCCCATTGGACTTTGGTCAGGATCTCTTTGCATTTCCCTTGTTAGTTGGTCAACCTTTTTTTAGGTTTTAGAGTATAGTATTATTTGTTGATTCTGCCTGCCCATTCCCACTATGGTGATAAGGTGTTGATAGTATCTTCTTGATATTGTGATCATCAAAATTTACTCAACTTTCCACCTATGAGTAATTTTCCGCTGTCGCAAACAATCTTGGCCGATATCCCAAATCGACATGTTATATGGTCCCTGATGAAGTCAATGACTTCTTTCTCCTGGACCTTTTTGAATACTTGAGCCTCAACCCATTTTGAAAAATAATCGTTCATAAATAGTATGAATTGAGATTTATCTGGTGCCTATGGCAGTGGACCGATGATGTCCATTCCCTACTTCATAAAGGGCCACGGGGACAGGACTGGGTGGAGCATTTATCCCATATAATGGATCATCCGGGCATGTCTTTAGCACTCTTTGAATTTCCTTATGGATTCCTTCACATCCTTCTCCATTTCGGTCTAGTAGTAGACGACCCTAATTAGTTTCCGAACCAAGTATTCTTCCCCCGAATTGTTCCCGTGATTACCCTCGTGAACTTCTCTCATAGAGTATTTGGTCTCTCCTAGTCCCAAGCATCTGGCTAGTGGGCCAAAGATGGTCCGCCTGAACAATGCCCCTTTACCAAGCTAAATCTGGCAGCTTTGGTATGCAGGGCTCTCGATTCTTTGGTATCCGAATGCAATTTCCTATTTTCAATTAGTGTATGTATTTGTTTCTCCAATCACAAGTTAAACTCATTGATATCACTTCAGTGTGAACTTCTTCTACCACCAAGGTCTTTAGCCAATGCATCAACCTCACGGTTTTGATCTCGAAGTACATGTTCCAGGGTCCGTTTCTTGTATTGGTGTAAGGTTACTTGCAATTTGTCCAAGTACCTTGGCATTCGTTCTTCTTTTACTTCGAGCATTCCGCTAACTTGGTTTACCAGGAGGAGGGAGTCACACTTGGCTTCAATCACTTCGACCCTAAGGCTTTTAGCTAATTCTAGACCTGCAATCATGTCCTCATACTTAGCCTCATTCTTAGTCAATTTCACATTTCTAATAGACTACCTAATCATATTTCGCGAAGGTGGTTTTAATATGATACCGAGCTCGGACCCCTTCGCATTGGAGGCACTATCCGTGAAAATGGTCCAATTTCCCGAAGTAGTCCCGAGGTTGACAGTAATTCCCTTCCGACTTTGAGTATTAAGGCCGGCGTAAAGTCAGACATGAAGTCTACCGAAATCTAGATTTTATGGCGGTTCGAGTTCGATACTCGATATCGCACCCGCTAATTTCCACAACCTAGTTGGCCAACCGGCCAGACTTCTGCATAATATTTCTTAGTGGGTAAGAGGTCATGACACATATGGGGTGGTGCTGAAAGCACATCTTTACCTTCCTAGAAGCGCTTAGCAAAGAGAGCGTCAATTTTTCCTAGTGAGGATACCTTGATTCGGCCTCGCCTAGAGTTATACTAGCATAGCAAATAAAAAATTGTAAACCTTCTTCCTCCTGGACTAAGAGACCACTTACCGCCACCTAAGAAACCACAAAGTAGAGGTACAAGTATTCGTCTACTCTCGGAGTGTATAGTAGGAGTGGACTCGATAGGTACCATTTAAGTTCTTCCAAAAGCTTGTTGGCATTCCGGGGTCCAGGAAAAGTTGTTCCTTTTCTTTAATAGTGAGAAGAATCGATGGCCTTTGTTCGAGGACCTCGAGATGAACTGGTCCAAGGCGGTTATACACCCGAACAGTCTTTGAATAGCCTTGATGTTGTCCACCATAATGGTGTCCTCTATGGAATTTATTTTGTCGGGGTTGATCTCGATTCCCCGACTACACACCATGAACCCGGGGAAATTGCCCTATCCGACCCCAAATATGCACTTATCGGATTTAGCATCATGTTGTATTTCTTTATTATGTTCAAGATCACTTGAAATTGTTTCAAATGGTCCTCTGCTCGTAGGGACTTGACCAACATATCCTCAGTCTAAACATTCATTTATCAGATGCTGATAGTGAACCTTGAACCTTATTTGAGGATGAATGATCTTAAGTGCGGGAGGATGTAAGGCCCCGTGAAATTTTGCCTAAAAATTGGGGTTTCGTGGTGCCGGGGTAGGCGTAAGTGTTAATGATAGAAGAAATTCTTCGCGGTGCACTGGGAACATGAAGGAAAATGTTTTGCAGATTTCGACATTTTTACGGCCCGATATGTGCCGCATAATCACTCTGCAGGCTGTAGAATGAGGCAGCTATTTGGTTAAATTTTGATGTCATTTTCGCGACCCATTATGCGACCGCATAAATATTTCATTGGCTGTAGTTTGATCGCATAACAAGACTTGGAATTTTGCGGAGGGAGGTTCTGCGGTGCATTATGTGACCTTAGAACATGTTTGTGGGTTGAATAACAGCCGCAGAGTGATGCAGGCCAGCCCAGTTCCGGTGGCCCTTTTTCGCGGACCGCAATAGCATTTTGCGGTCGCATATGCAACCACAAATCCTATTTCGAGGCTTCCTTTTTGGGTTTTTATAACCCGACCCTACTTCGTTAAAATATATGCCATGGTCCATTTTGAGCAAAAATCTGATATTTTGAGAGAGAGAGAGAGAGAGAGAGAGAGCTTAGAGTGGGAGTCTGATCTTCAACTAATTTCCCATCTATTATTGCTCAAATTATAGAATATTATCAAGGACAACTCACTAAGTCTTCATCCTAAAGGTAATAGTCTATACCCTAACCCCTAATTTCGAAAATTAAAAAAAAGAGTAATTAGCACGACAATTCTTTGGTATGTGAGTTGTTTATCTTACATGCATGTGTTATCAAATTGTTGTAGGAATATTGTGAGCTAAAAATGGTAAGAATTGGTTGGTCATTCTGAAATTGTAAACACAAGTTGATCATTATGAAATTGGTTATCCCTAGTAATCTTGTGTGGAAAGATATATGTTCAATATGTGTTCCAAATGCTTTTTTCATGCTATGTTATTTTTTGAGGATGTATTCAAAGTATGGGTTGTGTGTGTTTTAAATGTTCGATTTCAAGTCATGCTTGAGTGAAGGTTATCATGCCAAATTATGTGAATAACCTCTATATGTTTATGACTCTTAATTGCTTCTATGTGTACCTAAAAGTCTTGAATCGAAAAGTCTTGTTGTCAATAATGATGTTGATGTGTCAAAATGAAGAAGGGGAGAATGAAATAAGAATTTTGGCCAAGTGCAAAGAATGTTATTATAATTGTGGCCATAAGTGCTGATGAATTGAATATATATGAAGAAAATATGACGTGCAATGATTGATAGAAAAGGTAATGTCTCGGGTGAGACGGCCTAGCCGATTGGGCCGTGATCAGACGCCATGCTGTACACATGATGGTGATTGTGCTAGAAATTGTGATTGTGGTTGATGTTTCAAATAAGGTGGCCTAGCTGGCCGGTCTGTGATCTGACTCCATGTAAACATACGGTGGTATTGTAAATAATGGTATATCAATACTAATGAGCTCCCCACCTAAACACATGAAAATTTACTTGAAAGCTTATGTGGTTCTTAACTTGATGTTTTGGTATTGTTTCAGGCTTCTATTGATTTCATGATTGTTTCCCCATTGTATTATTATTCATTCTATTGAGACAGTATTTAGTTATATATATTAGTACTATTCAAAAGTAGTAATGTCCCTTTTGCCGCGGGCGCTGCATCTTTAATAGATGAAGGTGGTTCCACAATAGGTAGCATTGACTATTGATAGCAGTTGACCTTATTCCCAGCATACTTGGTGAGCCCCACCTCATTCTGGGATCAAGTATCCTTCGTTCATTATGTTATCATGTTTTGAGGTATAGCCAGAGCCTTGTTGTCGGCCATATCATTGTACTCCTTTGTATCTTTTAGAGGCTTCGTATACATAGCGTGGGTTGTATATCGGTGTTTGAGCATGTTAAAAAATTTATGTTATGTTTGAATCACTTGTTCCACTTTAGCCTATGAAAAGGTGTGTATTTTTAGATATTAAAAATGAAGAAACTAGTGGAAAGGTTTTGGTATTGTATACATGATCTTCTTATTGTCTAATTAATGAAAGTATGGCTCCTGTTTGTTCATGAGTGAGTTTGGTGCAAAACGTATTTAACAGGCTTGCTCGGCCGGGTTCACTCGGTTGAGCGTCGGTCGCGCTCCCGAGTTTGGGGCGTGAAATTATGCCAGGAATACGTATGACGCTAAGTATGTGTAGGTGTGTGCTTGAGGATCCGGAGTAATTTTTCCAAGCACCGCGAGAGTGTTGAGAGTATGATTCAGGGTAATGGTTCCACTCACTGTGAGAGTGTTGAGAGTATCATTGAGGGGTACTTATGCAAGGCTGTATGCCTGTGCTGAGATTGTGTATACTTGATTAATAGATTGTAATATAGTTGATTTGGCATACATATTTGACATGCACTCATAGATTTGTTATTTAATTATGTTAGTTGGTATTGATGTCTCTACTTGATGTGTAGAGCTTGAAATCACAATTTAACTTGATAAATGTCTGTCAAAGTGATTTATGTGGAAAAGTTGATGCCTTGACTGATATTCCTGAAAACCATGCATATTTATCCTCTTGTTGTGTTGGAGTTGTGTCTATTATCATTTCAGCTACTATTCCTTATATGCCATTATTATACTGTTATTGTTGTTGTTGGCTGTTGAAAGTGAGCATCCGACTTTGCCAACCTCGTCACTATATTCTCCGAGGTTAGGGTTTCCTCTTATTGAGTAAGTGGGGTTAGTTGTACGTATACTACACTCTGCACTTCGCGTGCAGACCCAGGTGTTGCAAATATAGATGGTGATTAGTGAGCTACTTATCGGATTTTGGTTGGTGATTTCGAGGTTGCACTGTAGTACCACTCACATACCTTGAAGTCTCCTCCTTTATATATTTTTACTACTTTTTAGAAAATCATATTGTACCGTATTTTGTTCATAATTTGTATTTAGTATTCAATCAAGTTGATACACCCAGTGACACTAGATTTAGGTTGTTTTCGGTCGAATCGTTATTTTTACTTCAGTTATTTATGTTATTCCACTATTGAGACTTTAAAATATTATTGTTGGGTTTTATTTATGCATATTTGTTGTTAGTTGATTAGTGGTGATTTTACCAGTCATTCTAGTCTCCTTTTTTATATTTTGCATCCATTAATTATAATATGAGGTCGTTTATGGTGTGTATTGTTAGATTTTCAGGTAAAAGATGCCATGAAGAGAGTTGAATTCAATTGAAGTGGAATTCAGCAAAAAAGGTTGAAACAACGGAAGATTCTTCAGTGATTCCGCATCTACGAAACAATGGTCGCTTCTATGACCTCGCATCTATGAGGAAATGACCACATCTGGGGAAGAAGGCCTGGAAGGCAGGAATCGCATATGCAATATGCTCAACACATATGCGAACGCGGACCTGCACTTCAGGTCCGTATCTGTGGTCGTGCATCTGCGCGTATATGTTCGCTTCTAAGGAACCAATGCTTCCCATAAATTTCCGCTTCGGCGTTAGGCTATCAGTACATGCGGAGCGCACCTCTGAGGATCCTTCTGCATGTGCGATCAACGGGCTTCAGACCTTGGCAGACTTGGAAATTCACATCTCCTCAATTCCAAACCCACAAATACACAACCTAGCTTATCTTTTGTAACGACCCGGCCGGTCGTTCCGAGAGCTTAGTCCCATTTCCCTCGTTTCTTCTTAATTTTATGTGGTTCAGCTTCATTTATGTATGTTGGGTCGGTTGGTTTGGGTTCAGAGTGGTCATGGTGAGCATTGAGGCAATTAGTCTCTCAAGGTAGCCTAATAATTGAGAAAGTCAACTGAGAGTTGACCTATATGTAAACAACCTCGGAATGTGGATTTTATGGCTCAGATAGCTTCGTTAGGTGATTTGGGACTTAGGAGTGTGTTCAGAATATTTTTGTGATGTCTGGTGTAGAATTAGGCTTGAATTGGCGAAAGTTAGTTTTTGGAGGAGGTTTGTAATGTCATTTTGGATGTGTCTGCAAAATTTCAGGTCAATTGGAGGTGTTTTGGTTGGTTTCGGCGTAGTTGGCGAAATTTGGAAGTTTTAAAGTTCATAGGCTTCAATTTGATGTAATTTTGGTGTTTTACTGTTGATTTTGGTGTTTCAAAGGCTCGACTAAGTTGGAATAATGCTATGCAGTGCGTTGGTATATTTGGTTAGGGCCCCGAGGGGCCCGAGATTGATTTTGGATGGTTGGCGGGGTTTCGAACTTGAAAATCTTTGATGTTAAATTATGTTCTAAAGATTGTTGAAATATTTGGGCTATAAGCCGTGTTTGGGGGAGGTCGAGCAGGGGGAGTTCAGGCTCGCATGTATGCGTTTCCAACAATACCAGATGTTATGGCCTCAGATTCCGTGATCGCAGGTACTGTCTTAGTCTGGTACCGAGATTCCTTGGCCTTATTTGACCCTAGTTCTACATATTCCTATGTTTCTTCGTATTTTCCCATTTTCTGGATGTGCCCCGTGAGTCTCTAGTCACCTCTGTTAATGTATCGACTCCGGTGGACGATACTGTTGTTGTGGACCATGTGTATCGGTCGTGCCTGATGTCTATTGGGGCTATGGAGACCCGAGTGGACCTACTGTTACTCATCATGGTCGATTTTGATGTGATATTGGGCATGGATTGGTTATATTCGTGCCATGCTGTTCTTTATTGTCACGCTAAGACCGTGAACTTAGCTATGCCAGGGTATATGCCTAGCAGGGTGATTTCCTACTTGAAGGCTCAGTGCATGGTTGAGAAAGGTTGTTTATAATATTTGGCCTTTGTGAGGGATGTCAGTGGTGAGACTCCTGCTATTGATTCAATTCCCGTGGTCCGTGACTTTTCGGATGTGTTTCCTGCAGACCTGCCAAGCATGCCACCTGACAGGGATATTGATTTTGGTATTGACTTAGTGTCAGACACCCAACCTATTTCTATTCCACCTTATTGTATGGCACCATCGGAGCTAAAGGAATTGAAGGAGCAGCTTCATGAACTCCTGGATAAGGGGTATATTCGCCCAAGTGTGTCACCTTGGGGTGCACCGGTGTTGTTCGTAAAGAATAAGGATGGGTCCATGCGTATGTGTATTGATTATCGAAAGTTGAACAGAGTTACGGTGAAGAATCGTTATCCCTTATCCCGCATTGATGATTTCATTTATCAGCTTCAGGGAGCTAGAGTGTTTTCCAAGATTGACTTGAGATCTGGGTATCATCAGTTGAAGATTCCGCATTCTGACATTCCGAAGACTGCTCTCAGGACCCTATATGGTCATTACAAGTTCTTGGTTATGTCATTTGGGATGACCAATGCCCAAGCTACGTTCATGCAATTGATGAATAACATGTTTCAGCCTTACGTTCATGCAATTTTTTTCATTCTACCATTGTTGCATGCAATTGGAGCTCTTTGAAGGCAAATTGAAGACGGAATTTGTGGTTCTTCAATGAAGGTAAGTTCTCGAGTTATTAAAATCGTTTCTACACTATTTTGTTCGGATTAGGCTTGTAAATTGGAGGATTGAAGTAGGAAATGGTCGGGAAGAATGGGTGGAGTATTGAAAAATTCTTTTGGCAATTTGGGTAGGCAATTGTGGTCTGATTGTGGTATTTTTGGTATGTGTAGAGTCGTGGGAGGACGAGGTTGTTATTGAAGTAACATTTATCGAATTCTGAGACGTGGTCCTAGGGCTCGGGTATGGCCGAATTTCGAGATTCTTGTCTAATTTGATAGTTTTCGATTGGGTCGTGTTCTATTAGTATATATTAATGATGATAAACTGGTTTTGGCTAGATTCGGGGCAATCATGAGCCAATTTGAGGGGCAAGAGCATAGCGGACTAGTGTTGTGGCCCGCTAGAGGTAAGTAATGGTTATAAATATTGTCTTGAGGGTATGAAACCACGGACTACGTATTTCTCACTGACTTTAGAATGGCGCAAATGTCGGATGACGAGTATGTGGCTCGCACTTTTCGATTTGGACTAGGTCCAATCCGCGGCAACTATCGAGTTGCATATTTTTACCCAAAACCTAATGTTAAATTATGTTCTAAATATTGTTGAAATATTTGGGGTATAAGCCGTGTTTGGGGCCTCATACCGATCTGTTTAGACCCATTGGGGGATTTTTACTACTTTTTTTCCTCATATTTACTAATGATTTCACTCAGCCACATTGTGCTTACTGTTTTCGAAACTCAGCCTGATTTACGATACTTTGAGACTTAAAAATGATGTTTTGGGTCGAGTAACCTGTTTTAATGATTCGCCCGAGGGGATTTTTGAGAGGTTCTACTGAGTGAGGCCGAGGGCCTGATTGTGAGGACATGATCTGCCACGAGGTGGCTTGATATTAGCACTTGGGCTGAAGGAGCCCCTCCGGAGTCTGCACACAGCCCCAGTGAGCGCGCCGACTGCCGAGTGACGAGTGTTTGGGATGAATGAGTGAATGTGAGGTGTTGAGTGACTAATTACGAATGATGGTGAGGCATGCCTGAGGGGCTGATTATGAGTGACGGTGACACATGCCCGAGGAGCTGATTATGATGCATGTTTTTTCCTGAGGGGCCACTTATGATTTTACTACTTTTACTCTGCACTTATGAAATATGTTTGGTCCGAGGGACATCTATATGATTCATTTTATTTTTATACTAAATCTTTCGGTTTGAAGTTGTTACAAATATGCATTCTTCAAAGGACTTTTCTGAAGTTGGTTTTAAGGCATGATGACTTCATATATCTATGTTTATACTATTGGAAAGAAAGATTGTGCATATTGTGAATTGATGACATTGATTTCTATGTCATTTCTTGCCACTTAGACTTGATTTATTTCCAATACTACTGAGTTGGTGTACTCACATTACTCCCTGCACCCCTGTGTGCAGATACCGAGCATTAGCTATCTTTTCCGTGTGGAGCCAGAGTGCGGGATATAGAGGTAGCTTTTCAGCGCCCGCAATAATCTCTATTTTCCCTTCTTGTTGTACCTAGATATTTATTCTGAGGTTTTGTATTATAATAGTATACCTTTGGCTTATTTTTCTTAGATGCTCATGACATGTTGGCTCCGGGTTTGGTGGTTGGTTGAACGGTTTATTGGCCTAACATATTTATTAAACTTTGTATATTTTATGAAATGCTTGAAATTGGATTGTGATTTTGAAAGAAATTGTTAGCATTTGGTTATTGGCTAGCCTAGTTCCACGATAGACGCCATCACAGCCGATTTAGGATTTGGGGTCGTGACAGTATAAGGATGGAATCATTGATTAATGACTTCATTATCATGCTAATGATGTTTTATGTTAATTTAAGAAGTCTATAAAGGGTTATATGGGTTATACTGATTCCAATCAGTGCTTGCCGCTCGTGAAATAGTTGTGACTTATTGTTGTTATACGGCGTCTTGTTATTGATATTTATATGTTGCTGGACTTCTCTTATTGTAATTGTTGGTATATGGCATTGGAGGATGCCCTTGTTACAGGGGAGATGTTGCCCGAATTTAAGTAAATGAGCTACTAGCTTAAGTTACATACTTAACCTTTGCTCAACACTGATTTTGAATCTTCTTATGCTATGGTAGATTGAGTAGAGTTGTTTGAAGAATTTCTTGGAAGGTATTAAGGACTCAATGCAGTTAAGGTATTTTAAGTTTACCCGTTCTTTCTTTTTAGCATGATCCATATGATACAAACGAAACGAGCAAACGTACAACTTTCATAAATGACTCTATTCATAGAAGTACTAGGGTTGCCGATGTTGTTGATTCCCCACGTGTCCTATTATTATGTCTTCTGTTCATAGGTCTCAAAAAATACGTAGTTAATATTAATCGAAGGCATATTGATCTTATTGCATTCCAAGAGATCTTATTGACTTACTTCATTATGCCTTGCATTCATTTATATATGTACATTGACCCATAACCAGATGGCGATATATATGCACCACCACCTGATCAACTAGTATATATTGATGATTTCACCCACAGTGGCTCATATGATATGATGGGATGCCCTCAGAGGCTTGATGACATTATATATGCATATACCTATGCATGATATGACATTTATATCCACATGCATGACATTATAAATTTTTCATGATTCATAGAGATATTCAGAATTACATGTTGAGATATTTACTCCATGTTTCTTTCATGTCTTTTATATACTACTTTCATGCCTTACATACTCGGTAATTTATTTTTACTGACGTCCCTTTTGCCTGGGCACGCTGCATTTTATGCCCGCAGATCCCGATAGACATGTTGAGAGTCCTCCTAGTAAGCTATCAGTTGAGTAGAAGGTGTTGGTGCACTCAACTTGCTCTGGAGTTGCCTATTTGGTTAGTATGATTTAGACATGTATTGATTAGTATGGCGGGTCTTTGTCCCGACCTTTATGACATTTATGTACTCTTGGAGGCTTGTAGAAAGATGTAATGTATATGGATGCTTGTATGGCCTTGTCGGCCTCTATTTTAAGTATACATATTATCATTATTATAGGCATGTATGTCACATGTATAAGTTTCTATATCATGTTGGGTCGTCCTATGTCTAGTATGCCTATCTTATTTATTCTAGTTATCTCATGACGCCCCTTATGGACCACTTACCTATGATGGTATGATAATAAAGATTTATTACATTGGTACTCAATTGAGTAAGACAGCGGGTTCCCATCACGGCCTTGCGGTTTCGGTCGTGAAAAAAGTGGTATCAGAGTAGTTATGTCATAGGGAGTCTACAAGCCGTGTCTAGTAGAGTCTTATTTATGGGTGTGTTGTGCACCATAATTATAAGTAGGAGACTACAAGGATGATATATGACCACATCCATCTCAAGTATGCCATGTGTGAGCTAACACATACAGTATAAGAAAAGGATGATATATGCGGATCAAGCTGGGCTTGGGTAACCCAAAATTGTGGATGGATTGTTATCATTAGCTAACATTCCCGAAGGATAGCGCAAATATTGTAATATATCTCCTTGTGAGACACCCAGAGGTTTAACTCTAGAATAGTACATCCATATATGAATACTAGAATATTGTGAAATTTCAGAAGATAGGCAGTGGAATCCTACAAAGGATAAATATTAACCTTAGTATGACTACATCCCCTATAAAGAATAAAAAAAGAATGTTAGGCATCTTGAAGAGCCTGTGAGATGAAGCAAGGGGAGCTAACAGTGAAAGAACATTTTGTTGATGTTTTCAGAATAAAGTGATAGACATGATTAATAGCCGGAGAATAAGAAGAGAGTAAATGAATCGTTATGAGTAATATGTGATAAATGTGCGATAAAGGTAAATCAAAATATGACAGGATGACATAGTATATAGTCAAGTAAAGGAAAGTACAAGAGTAGCAGGCTTTGAGGCAATAAAAGAGTATAAGCCATAAAAGTCATATCCCCATTTTGTGAAATGAGTTGGTGACTCCAACGTGACTACTACAAGGGTAACTTAGACCCCTGGAGTAATAGAAATCAAGACGGGAGAGTGAACAAGATAAACTAAACATGAATTAGGGAGAAGATTTGATAATAGTCGGCATCATGAGAATTGGAGAGATAGTTTTCCATCAATAATATAATGGACAACAAAAGATTAACCTTTAAAGTTCATTCACGAATATTCTTACCTAGATCAAGCACTATGAGCAAGGTTAATCTTAAGGGACTAAGTGTGCAAGTGTCACGACGAAGAATTCCCATTGTCAGGACCATGATGGCGCCTAACATTACACTTGCTAGGAAAGCCAACGTTAGAGATTTATTATCCAATTCTATTACATTTAAGTGATTACCAACAAGCAAGAAATAACAAGTCGAAATGAATGGGGAAATATGTATAACAGATTTGAATATATATTATTACCCAGAATCTAAAGTAACAATTCATGAACATTCTAGAATTTACTATAATTAAAGGTCTTAAAGCAATACAACTGGTTTTTGAAATAAAGAAAAAAGTAGACTATGATGTGTAGAAGGGGACGCCATGGCATGCAGATGCCGATAGGTCTACCTTGGGTCTCTTATTAGAAGGATCTTGAAGCCAACCTCAAGATCAGCTCGGACCAGATCCAAAATCTGCACAGGAGGTGCAGAGTGCAGTATCAGCACCAACCGGCCACATGTACTGGTAAGTGCCGAGCCTAACCTCGACGAAGGAGTGACGAGGCCACGGCGGGTCACTCACAATATAGTCTGCATACAGTATATAATAAAAGCGGAAAGGAAGACAGAATGAAATGAAGCAGTAACTTGCATGAAGTAACTACAGTTCTCAAAGGCATTTCATCAGTGTTCAGATACTACCAATCCTTAAGTTTAATTAAGACTACCGTACACACAGCCAAGTAAAACATAAACACATAGGTTGTTGCGGCGCGCAACCCGATCCCACTGTACCTATCATATTCCTCCATTATTTCCTCTTAATAACATAAACAACAAAAAATAATTAAAAGTGGTGTGACATGCAACCCGATCCCACCATATAACAATAATCACAATTATAGTTCACCCTTATTCCATCAAGAATCCACCCTTATTACACATGTTGTGGCGTGCAACTCGATCCCACCATACAATATCTATTCACCCTTATTCCTCCTCAATATATCACCCTTATCACCCGATCCCACCATATCAATATCAATTATTCAGTATGTACAGAAATTTCACAATTCAAATCACAGAACCTCCACAATACTTAATCCTCAAACTGAAACAAATGGGAAGCTTGTACAATATTAGAATTCACACAGGTAATACTACTCAGCGAGACCAATCCAGAATATACCATAGAAGCACCGATAAACCAGCTTAAGCAAATAATAGAAGACAATGAAGCTATGAAATAATTAATACCTTTACCAGAGGGAAACAGTGTGTAACAAGTAGAAATTAGGCATGGGAATACAAGTAAAGCATGTAACAATTAAGATAGGGAAAAAACAATATAAGAAGAACGGGAAATAAACAGGCATAACAAATAAATCACATAAATACTCACCTCAGATATCCACCGCTCTTATGAGTTTCATATAGCAAATAGGTCGAGGTTTTCTAATCCCTCAAGTCAAGGTTAGACAGAACACTTACCTCACACCACATGCCACTCAATGCTCAATTAAAGCATTTCCTCTAGAACTCGCCTCCAAACCACTCGTATCTATCCACAATTGACTCAATATTATCAATTATTGTTAAACAAATCAATTACAATGCATGAATTTAGATTCCCCAAAATTTTCTCGAAAAAGTCAAAAATCGACCCCGGACCTGCTTGGTCAAAACCCGAGGTTCGGACCAAAACACATTCACCCTGAGCCCGATTATGTAATTTGTTTCGAAATCCGACCACAATTCTAGGTCTAAATTCCAATTATGCAAAAATACCTAATTCTACCCAAATCCCAAATTTCCACTATGAAAATACTAGATTATTGGTTTAAAATTCATGAAATAGTGTTTTGGGGAAGAAATGGTCTTGGAAAAATCGCCTCTAGGGTTCTAAGATTTGAAAATTTGATGAATGAGAGAAAAATCCCGTCTAACTAAATTTTTGATCAGTTGCAGGTGTCACGTTTTAGACCTAGAATTCATAAATGCGAGCCCTGCAAATGCGAAGAACCCATCACAAATGCGAAGGTATCCTCATCCCTACTAACTTTGCAAAATGCAAAGAAATCCTCGCAATTCCGAGCCCGACCCTTTCACAAATGTGACCATGTTATCGCAAATGCAATTAGTGCCTTCCCCCTTCCCAGTTTGCAAATGCAAAGATGTGTTCGCAAATGCGAAAACTATATGGCCTAAATATTCTTCGCAAATGCGAGAAATTGCTCGCAGATAGGAAACCTGTAGAGGTCACAATTGCGAAGCCTAATCTCGCAAATGCGGGATCAGTGCCTGCACTAGATATTGTAACACCAGTTATGTTCTAAGTCAAAATTTCACTCCATAGACTATCTGAATCCTACATGAGCCCTCGGGGTTCCAACCCAAACATGTACATTGAATACGATCGAAATCGGAGAGCCTGAAATCGAGAAATAGCTCGCAGATGCGAAACCTGTAGACATCACAATGGCGATGCCTGATCTACAAAATGCGAGATCAGTGGCCTGCACCAGATATTGCAACACCAGCTGTGTTCTAAGTCAAATTTTCACTTTGTAGCCTATCTGAAACTCACCCGACCCGTCGGGGCTCCAACCCAAACATGCACATTCTATACGCTCGAAAAATGAGAACCCGTTTTCAGGGTGTTAATCGTACCCCCAGCTCGAGTTTAGGCAACTCGAAGTAGGGATCAGGTCTGGCTGAAACATGCACACATCGGGGGAACAAATCAGAGGTCTGGCACAGTCTACCTCGATATAGTTCCATTTAGATGATACTCAAGAAAGAGAGGGAATCTCTCAAAGGCACAAAGATCAAGGCATAAATTTTGGATAAGATTTGTACGAATTAATATAAATTTGTACTAGGTTATTATACCACTGTACCAATAGAATCCTTTAGCTTTAATAGAAATGTAACATATTAGGGATTCCCCCTCATAAATAAAGGGGACTCCAATCATTTGTAAACATCATCTCACTGCTGGCAAAAGAATATTCTATCTTACTTTTGTCTTTTATTGTGTTCCGGAATTGTTTCTCGGCTTAAGTGCTCTCACTTTATTGTTCTTCCTTTATTATTCTTAATCCACCTCGAGGCCTCCGAGGATATATAGCTCTAGGTCCCTATTTCACTAGCAACAGTGGTTTGGTTCATCAATTCTTCTCACTTATACTTAATATTACTTGATTATTCATTAGTATGAATAGATCACATATCTATAAAACCACAAATCAAATTTAATTGTTACTCATATTTTTCGAGGTAAACTGTGTGGTGCCCATCGTGGAGATAAAGATAAGAGTGATTATTTTAGTGCTAGTTTTTGGTAAGACATGTTATTATTCACACTTTTTCTTGTCAAAGATTCTTTGATTTCAAGCTAAAACATGTCGAACTCAGCAAACGCACCAGTACATGGTAATGACGGCCTCAAATTCCATGGAGAAAATAATGCAATATCTTCAGGTACCGGTGTACCACTGCTCAACCCTAGGGTAGCGTCAGCACCTAACCCAGTCAACATTAGTTCATACATTACTTTGAACATTGAATTGGGCACTGATGCTGAAGGTAGTGTACGTGGAGAGGACCATTCTGATACCCAAATTACACATGCTCGAGGAGAAAGAGAAGTTAGTATACAAGTGATTTTTGAAATGTTGCAAGCACAACTGGTTTCTATCGCTCAGTTGCAAAGTCAGCGAAATAGTCCAAGCATGGAAGGACCAGAAACTACTCATCGTGTTGAACCAGTCACAGAAAGGTAGAGCAATAATGGATCAGGAACTGACCCCATAATCATGAGAATGTTCGAAAAACTCACAAAGAGGATCGAGCCGGGAGAGAAAAGTATCGAGGAAAATGATAAATAAGTGGAGATGTACAACTTGAGGGTAGACTAAATACCAGGAGCTCCTCTGATTTTGAAAGGAATGGACTTTAACAAATTTGTGCATAAACCATCCCCCCCACCCCCCCACCCCCCGAGTGCAGCCCCGAAGCCTATTTTGAAGAAATTTTGCATGCCCGATATTCCCAAATACAACGGAACAACCGATCCCAATGAGCACATCACCACATACACTTGTGTATAAAGGGAAAAGATTTGGAGGACTACGAGATCGATTCTGTTTTGCTAAAAAAAGTTTGGGGAAACACTATCCAAAGGGCTATGATTTGGTACCATAACCTGCCCCGAACTCTATTGATTCATTTTCCATGTTGGCGGATTCCTTTTTCAAGGCACATTCCGGTGCAATAAAGGTTGCAACAAGAAAGTCAGATGTATTAAAGATTAAACAAAGGGACACGAAGATGTTAAAGGAATTCGTATCTCGATTGTAGGTGGAACGGATGGAGTTGCCACCAGTCTCCGATGATTGGGCTGTTCAAGCCTTTACTCAGGGTTTGAATGAGCGGAGCTCAATAGCATCGAGGCAGTTGAAAACAAATTTGATCGAGTATCCCATCGTGACTTGGGCAGATGAGCACAACATATACCAGTCGAAGATTAGGGTCGAAGATGATCTGTTGGGGGCCCCCTCGGACTCGGTCTATCCAAACAGGTTAGAAGCAAAATATTCTAGAGAAGTATATAGGGAATCGAGACCGAATAAAGAGAGATATCAACCATACATCGAAGATGGAAGGAACATCTCGAGGCGTAACGTACCTCAGAATGATCGAAAAAAAGATCGAGGTTATAATGGTAGGGGGCTCATGTGTAAGACATGGTTCAACAGACACTCTAGACCGGCAAAGGAACCCAGATTATCAGAATATAACTTTAGCGTCCATGCCTCGAGGATCATCTCGACCATTGGAAAAATCAGAGATACTAGATGTCACGCCCCAAAATCGAGGGACGTGACCGAAACTCAACCGGGTGATCCCAGTCAAGCGAACCTGATTTGCCTTTCCTACCCGACGTGTTTATAACATACATTATTTATGTGAAACAGTGAGATAAGCTTAAAAGTGTGTGATTACCAAAACAAATCCAATTTCTCCTCATGTTACATTATCATACTAGATTTCCCAAAACATACATAATAGATACAACACTTCCCAATACGGACCACGATTATGAACAAATACAACCACTGCCAAAAATATACATATACACCCACATAGTGTCTACGAAGCCTCTAAGAGTTCTAGGAGTTTATACAATACTTGCCGGCAACAAGGCCCCGACCATACCTTACAATACATAATATACTCAAAAGGAGATGACAGGAACTACACATGGCCCCGAGAGGAAGTGGGGCTCACCAGTACAACTGAAAGAGGATGAGGAGAAAACACCACTAACGGCGAGCTGGGCTACCTGCTATGGACCCACCTACATCCATATAAAAGATGTAGCGCCCCCAGAAAAAAGGGACGTTAGTACTGTGGAATAGTACTAGTATGTATAAACAAACTTTATCCCAAGTACAATCAAACAGTACACAATTAAGGGACAATACTAGAACCAATTAATCAATGCACGTGGAAAGAACAACCACTATCAAACAAGTTTCACGATCTCTCATTTTTCCCTTTTCAACATCATCATATTCAGGAGTTCATAGATTTTCATTTCAGTAATGATAATGATCACATTCCATCCTTATTACCTCGGCCACCCTTATTACCTCATGCCTCATGAAGCTTATTACTTTGTGTTGTAGCGCGCAACCCAATCCCACCTGACAATCATATTTCATAATAGTAACCACAAACAATTACGTCACAACAATTATCCTTTCAAGAAATACAAGTTCATATCAACAGCTCATTTATTTGGGCCCAAGGACCCATAAGTTCTATTAAGTAGAAATTCCATGAACACGGTGTTGCCACATTCGCTCAATTCAGTTACATTGTTTCACAATACTCTTTTCATTACTTTCCACGTATGGCTTTAAACTATTTTACACATTCCCACGTTTGAGCACATTATAAATCTTCCGTTCATTGCCCATCAAGCACCTTTTACAACTTCATACATCACAGTAGCATGAAAATCAACCAGGAAGAATCAAAGAATAAAGTCTCACGTCTTAGCACGTTTGAACAGTCAATTCACACATTTCCAAACAAGGTACACATACCACATATTTGAACCCAAAAAGGATTCTACGAAGGTTAAAGTTAGCCATACATACCTTGAATCAGGGTCTTTCCTTAATTTCTATCTCAAATCACCGGACCTTCTAGCACTTTCGATGTAATTCACAACGCGACACATTTAAACTTAGAATTAAGAGTCATGAACATGTCTTGAACTCATTTGAGCTTTCTATCAAACACTAGGTGTTCCTTTAGATTAAATAACCCATTTTTAGTGAAAGGTTACTCTAACCTACTTTATTTTACTAGATTAAGATAAATTGGGTACATGCATGCAAGATTCTTAACCCCATCTTTATGAACTATCCTACCCATGTTTCATTTTAACAAAAATCTGGAAATTAGGGTTAATGGGGTAGAAGCTTACCACTTAGAGTGAAGAAATTTGTGTCCTACTTGATTAGTTCCAAGCTTGAGTGATGAAGGAAGACCAATTTTATGAAGTTCGGACTTTCTCTCTCTAGAACCACTCTTTCCTCTCTCTAATATATCGGAAAAATAGCTAAAAATGAAGGGGAGGGTTATTTTAATGAACTGGGGTCGGGTTTTAAAACTTAGGAAAAATTGGAACCCGACACAAGATTGCGGTCAGGAAAGCGATCACATTCCTGACATGCGATTCGCAGAATCGACCGCATATTGGCCCTCAAGATGGGCCAAAATCCAAAACACTGCCCAGGTATGCGACCATTGTGCGGTCCGCATATACGTTATGCGATTGCATAATGCGTCGCATAACTTCCCTCCCAAAATCAAAGGCAACAATGCGACAGCTTATGCGGTCTGCAGAACTAGAATGTGATCACATATTTGACCGCATAGTTGACCTCACATGGGACAGTGATCTGCCCAGGTATGCGACCATTATGCGGTTTGCATACATGTTATGCGATCGCATAGTGCGTCGCATAACACCTACTTTCTGGAAAATTTTATTCTTTAAGTCTCGGGGTACTTTTTATTCATTTTAGGTCCATTTAAGGGATTTCATAGTAAAAACAACACGGGGACACTATTTGACACTGTTTCAACCAAGGAATATTACGGGTCTTTACATCCTCCCCCCTTAAAAATTATTCGTCCTCGAATGAGGGTTTTGGAAATCATTTAGTTTTGAAAGCATGATATGCAACTTCCAGATTTTTACTAACACCAATATTTCAGAAAAAATAATTTCGCTAGAGTTCCCTTTGTAATTAGACCTATCTACCTGTCAGAGAGCCCCCGAAACACATTTCCAAACACCATTACATAGTTTTAATCACCCAATAACTCACACACAACGTTGTTACCTCAACAATTTGCAGATATTCAATCATTTTATCAACTACACATAGTACTTTCTTCTTATACTACTAATTTGCATATGATTCACGTTTTTGCACACAACTTGGTCATTTTAATGAATCCCATACAACCCAATCACCTAAATATACTATGTTCATTACGATTAATCATTACCAACCTACTTTACCATTAATCACTTGCCTAACGCATGCTTTCTACAAAACATTCATTTACCTCAGCGGTTGCACACTACCCAAATAGAACAGTGAGTTCAGTTTTAGCACACATTGGGAAATTACAACAATAAGGCAATTAGGGGAAGATGGGGTGCTCTTGCACGAAACCGAACATAAAATATGATTTGCTTAGAGATGACAGTTCTGACGAACACTACTAGACTTATTCAAACAAATAGGGATATTTTTCTTTCATCTCATTTTCCGCTTCCCACGTGGCTTCCTCAATATGCTGACTTCGCCACAATACTTTAACTGAAGCAATTTCTTTGTTCCTCAATCTACGGACTTGTCTATCAAGAATAGCAACCGGAACCTCTTCATATGATAATTCTTCATTAACCTCAATATTCTCAACTGGCATGATGGCTGATGGATCTCTAACCACCTTTTTCAACATGAACACGTGGAACAGTGGGTGCACTAATGAGAATTCAGGGGGTAATTCCAACCTATACGCCACTTGTTCTATCCTTTGAGCAATCCGATATGGCCCGACATACCTTGGGCTCAAGTTCCTTTTCTTCCCAAACCGCATCACTCCCTTCATGGGATATACTTTCAAGAATACACTATCATCAACTTGGAATTCCAATTCTCTTCGACGAATCGTCCGCATAGGATTTTTGATGGTTCTGAGCAGTTTTCATCCTCTCCCGAATGACTCTGACTTTTTCCAATGCCTGGTGCACAAGATCTGGCCCTAAAAATTCTGCTTCACCAACCTCGAACCACCCAATCGGAGATCTACACCTCCTTCCGTACAATGCCTCAAATAGGGCCATCTGAATACTAGCGTGAAAGCTGTTATTGTAAGAAAATTCGATAAGTGATAAATGATTATCCCAACTACCCTTGAAGTCCAACACACAAGCCTGCAACATATCTTCAGGCGTCTGAATAGTCTGCTCTGCCTGACCATCAGCCTGCGGATGGAAGCTGTGCTGAGGTTTACCTGAGTACCCAAACCTTGCTGAAATTTCGTCCAAAAATTAGCCGTGAATTAGGCTCCTTGTTCTGAGATAATAGAAACTGGAGTACCATGAAGCCTGACTATTTCCTTGATATATAACTGAGCGTACTGTTCTGCAGTATTGGTGGACTTGACCGGCAAGAAGCGAGCTGATTTTGTGAGTCAATCCACTATCACCCAAAATAGAGTTGAACTTGCGCTGAGTGCGGGGTAACCGTAGCACTAAATCCATGTTGATTATTTCCCATTTCCACATTGGAATTTCCATAAGATGAGTTAACCCACCAGGCCTCTAACGCTCGGCCTTCACCTGCTAACAATTCGGACATTTAGATACAAAGTCTCCCATACCTCTTTTCATACCGCTCCACCAATAAACTTCCCGGAGATCTTTATCAATATTCGTAGAACCCGGGTGCATGGAATACCTGGAATTGTTAGCTTTCTCCATCACCCTCTCCCGAAGGTTATCCACATCAGGAACACATAACCTTCCCTGGAACCGCAAAACACCATCATCGCTCCCGAGTGAAAATGCCGAAATCTTGCTATTCAAAACTGCGTCCTTCAATTGCACTAATTTTGGATCAATAAACTGCTTCTCCTCGACTACCGCTACAAGTGATGATTCTGCCCCATTATGCACCATGACTTTCACCTTGTGTGAGGTCGAGAGACAGACCTCCAGACTAGGAAATTGACGAACCTCCCGAGCCAAAGGCCTCTGATCTTCCTCACAATGAGCCAGACTACCCATAGACTTCTGACTGAGAGAGTCAGCCACTATATTTGCTTTTCCCGGATGGTACAGAATGTTCATATCATAATCCTTAAGCAATTCTAACCATCACCGCTGCCTTAAATTTAACTCCTTCTGCCTGAACAAATATTGGATACTCTTGTGGTCTGAGAACACGTCCACATGGACCCCATACAAATAATGCCGCAATATTTTTAATGCAAGCACAACTGCCCCGAGTTCTAAATCATGCGTCGCATAATTGTTCTCGTGATTCTTGAGTTGCCTGGAAGCATAGGCTATAACCTTCCCGTGTTGCATCAACACACATCCCAAGCCAATCCTTGAAGCATCGCACTAAACCACAAATCTCTCCGTGCCTTCTAGCAAAGTTAACATTGGTGCCGAAGTCAATCTTGATTTCAATTCCTAAAAGCTCGTCTCACAAGCGTCGGACCATTGGAAATTAATTGCTTTATGCGTCAATTTAGTCAATGGGGAGGTGAGGGTAGAGATTCCCTCCACAAACCTCCAATAATACCCGGCTAGACCCATGAAACTGCGAATCTTTATCGGGGTCGTTGGTCTAGGCCAATCCTTTACCGCTGTGATCTTCTGGGGATCAACCTTAATCCCTTCTCTGGAAACAACATGACCCAAAAATGTGACTGACTCAAACCAAAATTCACATTTCGAAAACTTGGCATACAATTGGTGCTGATGAAAAGTCTGCTGAACTGCCCTGAGGTGATTAGCATGATCCTCCCGAATGCGCAAGTAGACAAGGATGTCATCAATAAAAACAATCACGAAGGAGTCAAGAAACGGTTTGAAAACTCGATTCATAATATCCATGAAAGCCGCTGGAGTATTAGTCAGTCCAAAGGTCATTACCAAAAATTCAAAATGGCCATAAAGAGTTCTGAAGGTTGCCTTAGGAATATCCTGTTCTCTGATATTCAACTGGTGATTCCTCGACCGTAAATCAATTTTGGAGAAAAACCTCGCACCCTGCAATTGGTCGAACAAATCATCTATCCGAGGAAATGGATTCTTGTTTTTGATAGTGACTTTGTTGATCTGCCGATAATCAATACACTTCCGAAGTGACCCATCCTTCTTCCTGACGAAAAAAATCGGAGAGCCTCACGGCGACACACTTGGCCGAACGAACCCCTTCTCGAATAAGTCTTTCTACTGTTCCTTTAACTCCCTCAACTCTGCTGGAACCATTATGTATGGTGGAATAGATGTTGGATGCGTATCTGGCAATACATCAATACCGAAATCGATCTCTCTATTTGGCAGAATCCATGGAAGATCGATTTGGCAGAATCCATGGAAGCTCTTCCGGAAACACTTCAAGAAACTCATTCACGACTGGGACGGACTCGGGGGCAGACACTTCTAAAGTGGTGTCCGCAACCCAGACCAAATGATAAATACACCCCTTTTTATTCATCTTTGAGGCCTTAAGGTAGGAAATAAACCTACCATTTGGCACCACACCATTCCCTTTCCACCCAATAACCGACTCATTAGGAAACTCTAGCCTCGTAATTCTGGTTCGGTAGTCGAGTTTAGCAAAGCACGAGTAAAGCCAATCCATCCCCATAATAACATCGAAATCTACCATCCCTAGTTCGATGAGATCAGCCGTGGTATCTTTACCACACACCGTGACAACACAAATCCTATAGACTCGTGCGGCTGTAATGGAATCACCAACCAGAGTCGACACAGATAACGACTCGTGAAGCTATTCGGGTTCTATCCCAAAACTTGAAGCAATAAATGGGGTAACATATGACAAGATGGAACTCGGATCAATAAGAGCATAACAATCAATGGCTTGAACAGCCAGATACCTGTAACAACATTTGGAGAAGCCTCCGCACTCTGGCGGCCACTCAAAGCATAGAACCGACTGGGTCCACCTCTACCACGAGCTCAACCTCTAATAGCACCACGCCCTGCTGGAGCTGGAGGATGTACTGAAGATGCGGAAAATGAAGAACCAGATGGCTAAGCAAAAACAATACCCATGCCCTGACTGGGCGCACGGCAATCCTCCCGAATATGACCTCTCACCCCACACCCGTAGCATACTGGGATATCCCGGTAAGAAGGCTCGGTATGGAACCTCCCACACTTAGGGCACTGAGACCTCCTCTACTGCTGGAACCTCCCTCTTGGACGACCGGATTGATGGGGTCTCCTACTGTCTGATCCTGGTCCCGAGCGACTGCTCTGCTGATAACGGTGCATTGATAGCGGTGCACTGGATGAGGACTTAGCATAAGACTGGGATGGCCTTGATGGTCCTCTCCCTTGAACTGGTCTCCCTCCTCCAACTGAACTCCCCGAGTGGCCCGCTAACCGGGCCCTGCTGATACTCTCCCTCTCTTACCTTATCTTTAATTTTCTAACCTTCGTGGCCTGGGAGAATCCCACTATCTTACCATAATTCATGTCTGAGTGCAAGACAGTTGTAGCAGCTTCATTCACAACCAGGGGACTGAGGCCCTAAACAAACCATCAAACTCTAGCATCCATAGTCGATACCAATTGAGGAGTGTACTTGAACAACCTCACGAACTCCATGTGGTACTCCCACACACTCATGTTACCCTGCTTGAGAACCTCAAGCTTCATAGCACGAGCTGCCATAGTCTCGGCAGGCGAGAAGTGATCCATGAAAGCTTTAACGAACTTATCCCATCTCGCTGAAGGACATCCCTCCCCACGGGAATCCTCCCACATCTCGAACCAGGAATACGCTGCTTCCCTCAACCTGTAAGATGCTAACTCACCCCCCTCTGTCTCTGTATCCTTCATAACCCGAAACGTCTTGTACATTTCATCTAGAAAGTCTTGCAGATAGGCCACTGGATCAATACCTGAGAACTCTGGAAGGGCCAACCGCAGAAGCTGGTTGACTCTGGAACCGGCGGAATCTCCCTGTCCGCTAGAGGATGCAGAGACATCATGAGATCTTTGGGCCTGAGCGGCCACTAACTGGGTCAACATATGAATAGCTCCCCTGAGGTCCCCATCGGAAGTACCGGGACCTGAAGCTGGAACCGAAGAAGAATTAGGGCTTGTAGCACCCTCCGTCGCAGTAGGAATAGGAACACTCTGATATGGAACAGAAAGGCCAAATGGGTTGAAGGTCGGTGATTCGCTCTAACCCTCACCATCGGGTAGAACATTTACGGCCACACTTGGGGCGGCATTGGCCTCTAGGCCGAGTCGAGCTTGCTTCTTTGGTGCCATCACTAAAAATTTTGGAACAGAGCACGAGTTATACAAGAACATTCTCACTTTCCACTTCACCACGCAATATACAATAACAATGAAAGGGTGTTTCCTAAATGTCCATGTAGCCCCCTAATTATAGATGTGGTCGATAACACACCGATAAGAAGGGCTCTACTAGCCACGGCTCCGAGACATCCTAGGACACTTTTAAAACCTTAGGCTCTGATACCAAGTTTGTCATGCCATAAAATTGAGGGATGCGACCGGAACTCAACCGGGTGATCCCAGTCAAGCGAACCTGATTTGCCTTTCCTACCCAACGTGTTTATAGCATACATTATTTATGTGAAACAGTGAGATAAGCTTAAAAGTGTGTGATTACCACAACAAGTCCAATTTCTCCTCATGTTGCATTATTATACTACATTTCCGAAACCATACATAATAGATACAACACTTCCCAATACAGACCACGATTACGAACAAATGCAACCACTGTCCAAAATATACATATACACCCACATAGTGTCTACGGAGCCTCTACGAGTGCTAGGATTTTATAAAATACTTGCCGGCAACAAGGCCCCGACTGTACCTTACAATACATAATATACTCAAAAGGAGATGGCAGGAACTACACATGGCCCCGAGAGGAAGTGGGGCTCATCATACAGCTGAAAGAGGATGCGGAGAAAACACCCACTAACGGCGAGTTGAGCTACCTGCTATGGACCCACCTACATCCATATAAAATATGTAGCGCCCCCAAAAAAAAAGGACATTAGTACTGTGGAATAGTACTAGTATGTATAAAAAAACTTTATCCCAATTAAAATCAAACAGTACACAATCAAGATACAATAATAGAACCAATTAATCAATGCACGTGGAAAGAAACAACCACTATCAAATATGTTTCACAATCTCTCCTTTTTCCCTTTTCAACATCATCATATTCAGGAGTTCATAGATTTTCATTTCAGTAGTGATAATGATCACATTCCATCCTTATTACCTCGGCCACCCTTATTACCTCATGCCTCATGAAGCTTATTACTTTGTGTTGCGGCGCGCAACCCGATCCCACCTGACAATCATATTTCATAATAGCAACTACAAAAAATTATATCACAAGAATCATCCTTTCAAGGAATACAAGTTCATATCAACAACTCATTTATTTGGGCCCAAGGCCCCATAACATCTATCAAGTAGAAATTCCTTGAAAACGGTTTTTCCACATTCGCTCAATTCAGTTACATTGTTTCAGAATACTCTTTTCATTACTTTCCACATATGGCTTTCAACTATTTTACACATTCCCACGTTTGAGCACATTATAAATCTTCCGTTCATTGCCCATCAAGCACCTTAGTTCCAAGCTTGAATGATGAAGGAAGACCAATTTTATGAAGTTGGGACTTTCTCTCTCTAGAGAAACTCTGTCCTCTCTCTAGTATATCAGAAAAATGGCTAAATATGAAGAGGAGGGGTATTTTATGAACTGCAGTCGGGTTTTAAAAATTAGAAAAATAGGGGTCCGACACAAGAATGCTGTCAGGAATCCGATTGCATTCCTGACATGCTATTCGCATAATCGACCGCATATTGGCCCTTAAGATGGGCCAAAAACCAAAAAACACTGCCCAGGTATGCGACCATTGTGCGGTCCGCATACACGTTATGAGATTGCATAATGTGTCGCATAACTTCCCTCCCAAAATCAAAGGCAACAATGCGACAGCTTATGCGGTCCGCAGAACTAGAATGCGATCTCATATGGGATCGCATAGTTGACCTCAAATAGGGCAGCGATCTGCCTAGGTATGCGACCATTATGCGGTCCGCATATAGTTTATGCGATCGCATAGTGCGTCGCATAACACCTACTTTCTGGAAAATTTTATTCTTTAAGTCTCGGGGTACTTTTTATTCAATTTAGGTCTGTTTAAGGGATTTCACAGTAAAAACAACACGGGGACACTATTCGACACTGTTTCAACCAAGGAATTTTACGGGTCTTTGCACTAGATGGCCTAAACCTATTCAAAATGATCCTTCTTAAAAGAATCCCAACATAATGTGAAAATATCATGGCACACACGGGCATAGGACCGAGAATTGCAGGAAACTAAGAGAGCAGGTAGCTCGATTGTTCAATGAGGGGTATCTTCGAGAATTTCTCAGTGACAGGGACAAAAACCATTTTAGAGAAAGATATTCCAACAGGAACAACGAACCGTAGGAACTTCAACATGTTATTCACATGATCATCGGAGGAGTCGACGTCCCACAAGGACCCATACTCAAGCGCACTAAAGTATCAATCACGAGGGAGAAACAGACTCAGGACTACATGTCCGATGACACCCTCACATTCAGTGAGGAAGATACCGAAGTCTTATCTCAGCCTCACAATGATGCACTATAATTTCTATTTTTTTAAATAAAATTCAAGTTAAACGTGTTCTTGTGGATCGAGATAGCTCGAAAAATATAATCAGGTCGAGGGTTGTGGAGAAGCTTGGGCTGCTCGACCAAATCATACCAGCATCTTGAGTCTTTAATGGCTTCAACATGGAAAGTGAAACAAGAAAGTGGGAAATCATCCTCCCAGTGAACGTGGCCGGAACCATACAACACACAAAGTTTCATGTCATCGAAGGTGACATGAGGTATAATACTTTTCTTGGAAGGTCGTGGATTCACAACATAAGGTTAATACCATCTAAGGAGATTTCTTCATATGATAATTCTCCATTAAACTCAATAGTCTCAACTGGCACGATGGCTGATGGATCTCCAACAACCTTTTTCAACATGGACACGTGGAACACTGGGTGCACTAATGACAATGCAGGGGTAATTCCAACCTATACGCCCATTGTCCTATCCTTTGAGAAATTCGATATGGCCCGACATACCTTTGGCTCAATTTCCTTTTCTTCCCAAACCGCATCACTCCCTTCATGGGAGATACTTTCAAGAATAGCCAATCATCAACATTGAATTCTAATTCCCTTTTACGAACGTCTGCATAGGATTTTTGACGACTCTAAGCGGTTTTCATCCACCCTATCGGAGATCTACGCCTTCTTCCGTACAATGCCTCAAATGGGACCATCTGAATACTAGCGTGAAAGCTGTTATTGTAAGAAAATACGATAAGCGGTAAATGATCATCCCAACTACCCTTCAAGTCCAACACACAAGACTGTAACATATCTTCAAGTGTCTGAATAGTCCCATATCCCTGACCATCAGTCTGCAGATGGAAAGTTGTGCTGAGATTTACCTGCGTACCAAAAACTTGCTGAAATTTGCTCCAAAATTAGCCGTGAAGTGGCATCCTCTATTTGTGATAATTGAAACTGTAGTACTGTGAAGCCTGACTATTTCCTTGATATACAACTGAGCGTACTATTCTGCAGTATCAGTGGGCTTGACTGGCAAGAAGTGAGCTGATTTCGTGAGTCGATCCACTATCACCCAAATCGAGTCGAATTTGCACTGGGTGCGAGGTAACCCTACCACTAAATCCATGTTGATCATTTCCCATTTCCATATTGGTATTTCCATAAGCCAAGTTAACCCACCGGGCCTCTGATGCTCGGCCTTTACCTGCTGACAATTCAGACATTTAGATACAAAGTCTGCCACACCTCTCTTCATATCGCTCCACCAATAAACCTCGCGGAGATCATGATACATCTTCGTAGATCCTGGGTGCACGGAATACTTGGAGTATTGAGCTTCCGCCATTACCCTCTCCCGAAAATTATCCACATCAGGAACACATTGCCTTCCCTGGCACAATAAAACACCATCATCGCTACATAGTGAAAATGCCGAATCTTGTTATTCAAAACTGCCTCCTTCAACTGCACCAATGCTGGATCTATACACAGCTTTTCCTTGGCTTCCACTACAAGTGATGATTCTGCCCCATTATGCACCATAATATTTCCCTCGTCTGAGGTCGAGAGACAGACCCCCAGACTGGTCAATTGATGAATCTCCCAAGCTATAGGCCTCTGATCCACTTTCAAATGAGCCAAACTACCCATAGACTTTTGACTGAGAGCGTCGGCCACCACATTCGCCTTCCCTGGATGGTACAAAATGTTCATATCATCATCCATAAGCAATTATAACCATCGTCGCTGCCTTAAATTCAACTCCTTCTGCTTGAAAAAATATTGGAGACTCTTGTGGTCTGAGAACATGTCCACATGTACCCCATACAAATAATGCCGCCAGATTTTTAATGCAATTACAATTGTCGTGAGTTCTTAATCATGCGTCGGATAATTTTTTTGGTGATTCTTGAGTTGCCTGGAACCATACGCTATAACCTTCGTGCGTTGCATCAACACACATCCCAAACCAACCCTTGAAGCATCGCAATAAACAACAAATCTCTCCGTGCCATCTGCAAAAGTTAACACCGGTGCCGAAGTAAATCTTGATTTCAACTCCTGAAAGATCTTCTCACAAGTGTCGTACCATTGGAAATTAATTGCTTTCTGCGTCAATTTAGTCAATGGGGAGGCGAGGGTAGAGAAACCCTCCACAAACCTCCGATAATACCTAGCTAGACCCAAGAAATTGCGAACCTCTGTCAGGGTCGTTGGTCTAGGCCAATCCTTTACCGCTGCGATCTTCTGAGGATCAATCTTAATCCCTTCTTTGGATACAACATGACGCAAAAACGCGACTGACTCCAGCAAAAATTCACATTTTGGAAACTTGGCATACAATTTGTGCTGATGAAGAGTCTGCGGAGCTGACCTGAGGTGATTAGCATGATCCTCCCGACTTCACGAGTAGACAAGGATGTCATCAATAAAAACAATCACGAAGGAGAAAAGAAAGAGTTTGAAATCCCAATTCATAAGACCCATCAAAGCCGATGGAGCATTGGTCAATCGAAAGGACAATACTAAAAATTCAAAATGGCGATAACGAGTTCTGAAGGCAGTCTTAGGAATATCCTGCTCTCTGATCTTCAACTGGTGCTACCCAGACCGTAAATCAATTTTGGAGAAAAACTTCGCACCTTGCAATTGGTCGAACAAATCATCTATCTTAGGCAATGGATACTTGTTTTTGATAGTGACTTTGAGCTGCCGATAATCAATGCACATCCGAAGTGACCCCTCCATCTTCCTAACGAAAAGAACCAGAGCGCCCCACGGTGACACACTCGACCGAATGAACCCCTTCTCTAATAAGTCTTTCAACTGCTCCTTTAGCTCCCTCAACTCTGCTGGAACCATTCTGTACGGTGGAATAGATATTGGCTGCGTGTCTGGAAATACATCAATCCCGGAATCGATCTTTCTATCTGGCGGAATCCCTGGAAGCTCGTTCAAAAATACTTCAAGAAATGCATTCACGACTAGGACGGACTCGGGGGCAGACACTTCTAAAGCGGTGTCCGCAACCCGGAACAAATGATAAACATACACCTTTTTAATCATCTTCGAGGCCTTAAGATAGGAAATAAACCTACCCTTTGGCACCACACCATTCCCTTTCCACTCTATAACTGACTCATTAGGAAACTCTAGCCTCATAATTCTGTTTCGGCATTCGAGTTGAGCAAAGCACGAGTAAGGCCAATCCATTCCCATGATAACATAAAAATCTACCATCCCAAGCTCGATAAGATCGGCCGTGGTATCTCGACCATCCATTCCTACAGACTTGCGTAGCTGTAATGGAACCACCTACAGGAGTCGACACAGAGAACGGCTCATGAAACTATTCGGGTTCTATCCCAAAACTAGAAGCAATAAATGGGGTAACATACGACAAAGAGGACCACTCTGGTCTGGAACAGAAAGGCCAGGTGGATTCAAGGTCGGGGATTCGCTCTCGCCCGCACCATCGGGTACAGAAATCAAAGCCACACTTGGGGTGGCATTGGCCTCTAGGACGAGTCGAGCTCTCTTCTTTTGTGCCATTACTGAAAATTTCGGAACAATGCAGAGTTAGACTAGAATATTTTCACTTTCCATTTCGCCGCCCGATATAGACTAACAATGAAAAGGTTGTTTCCTAAATGTACATGTAGCCCCCTAATTATAGATGTGGTCAACAACACACCGATAATAAGGGCTCTACTAGACACGGCTCCAAGACATCCTAAGACACTTTAAACACCTTAGGATCTGATACCAAGTTTGTCACGCCCCAAAATCGAGGGACACGACCGGCGCTCAACCGGGTGGCCCCAGTCAAGCGGACCTGGATTTGCTTCACCTATCCCACGCGTTACCCCGTGATTCCAATATACCTTATTCATGTGAATTAGCAATTTCAGACTTAACATAAAACTCTAGTTATATTCATATTTGCCTCATACCATTAACAATGTATGATACTAAATACTTGCAAGATACATACAACAAACATACTTATACCACGTGGACCACGATTATCACTACCCAAAATACATATGTACAATACCCACGTTATGTCTTTGGAGCCTCTATGAGTGATAGGATTTCATACAGTACTTGTTGGAAACAAGGCTCCGACTATACCTTACAATACAAAATAGACCCAAAAGAAGGTGACATGAACCACACATGGCCACGGGGGAAAGTGGGGCTCACCAATTCAGCTGTGGAGTTGAGAGAAGGCACTACTGCCGGTGGACTGAATTACCTCCTATAGAACCACCTACATTCATATAAGAAAATGTAGCGCCCCCGGAAAAAGGGACGTTAGTATTGTGGAGTAGTACTAGTATGTACGAACAAACTTTATCCCAAGTACAATCAAATAATACACAAGTAAGAGAAAGTAATAGAACAAATCAATCAATGCACGTGGAAAGAAACAAGCAAAATCAACAAGTTTCACAATCTCTCCTTTTCCCCGTTCAACATCACCATATTCAAGAGTTTCATTGATTTTCATTTCAATAGTGATAATGATCACATTCCATCCTTATTACCTCGGCCACCCTTATCACAACAACCCATCATCCTTATTACTTCATTTTGTGGTGCGCAACCCGATCCCACATGACAATCATATTTCGTAACAACAACCACAAATAATTAAATCACAAGAATTCTTCATTTCAAGGAACGCAAGTTCATATCAACGATTTGCAATTTGAGCTCAAGGCATATTGACTCTCACCAAGAAGAGTGTTTCCATAACCGTTCAACTCATTTACATCATTTCACAATACCCTTTTTCATTACTTTCCACGCACGATTTTTAGCCATTATATACATTCCCGCACTTGGGCACATTAACATTCCTTAATTCATTAACACATACTTTCATATCGATACCCTCGAGCATTTACAAACTTTGCACATAATAAGATAGGCACATCAAAACACTTTTCACAATCCCATATAACACGGTAGTATGGCAATCAACGAGGACAGCCAGAGAATAGAATCATACGTCTCAACACGTTTGAACAATCAATTCACATATTTTCAAACAAGGTACACATGTCGTATGCTCGGACCCAACAAAATAATTCTACAAAGGTTAAAGTTAGCCATACATACCTATGGTCGAAAATTCCTTTTTACCATTTACTCACAAATCACCGAACCGACTAGTACCGTCAATCTAGTTCACAATTAAAAATATTCAACTTAGAATTGGAAAGCATGCATACAATTCAAACTCTTTTAAGCATTGTATCAAACGCTAGGAGACCCCATTAGATAACCACCCCTTCTTTGTCAATTTTACCCCAACCCTCTTCCCTTTTTGCTAGATCAA
This sequence comes from Nicotiana paniculata, assembly GCA_005239505.1. Taxonomy (NCBI): domain Eukaryota; kingdom Viridiplantae; phylum Streptophyta; class Magnoliopsida; order Solanales; family Solanaceae; genus Nicotiana; species Nicotiana paniculata. The sequence continues at coordinate 98,838 of ML311299.1, forward strand.
AAAGTTTTACTCACATGCATGTATGGGTTTGACCTTCACTTTCAAGAACTATCCTATGTGTTTTACTCCTAATTAAAATCTGAGAACTTTGGGGAAAAATGGGGTGTACACTTACCTCTTTGAGTGAAGAAGATAATACTAACTCGATAGATTCCAGGATTGAGCGACTTTGAAGAATCAATTTTTTTTTATGGAGAATTACTTTCTCTCTCAAGAATCCCTCTCTCCTTTTTCTCAATTTTTCTCAAAAATCAGTTAAAAATTAAGGGGAGGGGTGTTTTAATGAACTGGGGTCAGGTTTTAAAATTTGAAAAATAGGGGTTCGACACTGAAATGCGGTCAGGAATGCAATTGCATTCCTGACATGTGGCCTGCAGAATCGCCCTCAAGATGGGCCAACATTCAAAACACATTGTGTAGGTATGCGACCCCTATGCGGTCCGCATGCACGTTATGCGATCACATAGTGCGTCATATAACCTCACTCACAAAAATTAATGGGCAAGAATGCGATAATCATGCGGTCCGCAGAACCAACATACGATCGCATTTTAAACTGCATAGTTGTCCTCAAATTGGGAAGGTATTCTACCCATTTATGCGACCATCATGCGGTCCGCATACACATTATGTGATCGCATAGTGCGTCGCATAACACCCAAATTTCTGGAAAATTTATCTTTCAAATTCTGGGGTACTTTTTACTGAAAAATATGTCCGTTTTAAGAATTTCTACAGTTATAAAAATTTGGCGACTTATTTGGGTATTATTTTAAAAAATAAATTGCACGGGTCCTTACAGGTGTATTGTTTAGGAGGTCTTCGATCAATGTTGGGTCGAGGTCTAGGGAAATTTTAGCGAGCAGGGAGTGATTGGATATGAGATGGCTGAGAGTTGTAGGTATAATAAACATGAGCTGGTTGGGAATAATTGGGGGAAGTAGGATGATATGTAGACGGTGAAGATGGTTGATATGTTGGTGGAGGTGCTGACTGATAGGCGGGTGAGGGTGCTTGATAGGTTAGTGGGGAAGTTCGGTATACCAACAGGGATTTGGGTCCCTGTGCAACTATTATCGTTCATGCATCTTTCTTCTTGAATATACCACAACACTGCAAGGCTTTGTTGGTGGCTTGTACTGCTTCGAAGTTAGTGACCATTCCACTCTTGATACCTTCTTCAATTCTCTCACCCAGCTTGATGATATCAGAGAATTTGTTGTTTTCAATCACCATTAGCATCTCATAATACTGCGGGTCTTGTGCCCGGACGAAGAATTTGTTCATTTGTTCTTCCTCTAGGGCAGGCCTGACCTTGGCTGCTTCAGATCTCTAGAGAGCAGCATACTCACGAAAAGTTTCAGTGGGCTTCGTTTTAAGGTTCTGGATGTAGAACACGTCGGGTGCATTCTCCGTATTGAACCTGAATCGGTGCATGAAGTCCGATGCCATAGTTAGCTAATCGAACCACTTCTTAGGGTTTTGGCTGATGCACCAAGATAAAGCATCTCCTGTGAGGCTCCTCATTAACAATTTCATGTGAATCTTCTCGTCTCTTCCTACTCCAACCAATTTATAACAATAGGTCCTCAGATAGACCCTGGGATCACCTGTACCATCGAACATTTCAAACATAGGAGGTTTGTAACCATCCGATAGTTCAACATCGGGATGTATGTAGAGATCTTCGTAGTTCAACCCTTCTACTCCCTTGCTCCATTCAACGCCCTGAACTCGACTAGTCAGCTTCTTGAGTTTCTCGGTCAAATTCTTAATGAGCATATCCTTCTCACTAGATTCAGGCGTGTAAGCAATCTGTTGGGTGGAGTGAGTTAGAGTCTCCACGTATATGGGATTTTTCTGTTTACCTGGTGTTTGAGCATAGATGTGGTCATTGTGGAGCTCTGTGGTTCAGGGATGATCAGTTGGGTGTTTCTCGGAGTGTGGCAAGTGTTGTGCTGGTGTTGTGGTGGGATAATTTGATTTTTCAGTGGAGTTGTATGATGATGAGTTGTGGGAGGATTTTGTTTGTTCGGGGTGTTCTGAGCAGGTATGGGATTTTAAGTGAAATCTCGGACACTGAGCGAGAAGGATAAATTTGCCATGTACCGGACATGATCAAGCTTCCCTTGGAGTTTCCACAACCTTTGCTCGAGATGTGTCATAGCCTCATTCTGAACTTAAGTGCCTATATTTTTAGTGGCTTCTTTACGTTCCACTGGCATTGTGTTTTCTTGTCTGATGTTGCTCAAATCTTCCATTTTGCCTTTGTCATTGCTTTTTACCTTAGGTAGACTAGGAGGAGGAGGAGGTGGAGGGCCCTGGATCTTGTGTGATATGATGGTGTTTCCAGAATGCACGAACCAACCTTTGGGGAGGGGAAATAATCAAAAGAAAAAAACATAAAAAAATAAAAGGTAGCCAAGTGAGTGAGGGCTATGAGAAAATATTGCAATGTTTAAACACGTAGTGCAGGAATAAAATCGTTTCCTAACTTGGGAGCCTCATTGTGCCCGAGGTAGGCCTAGAGACAAGTTGATTTGGAGAACTTAGATGCCAAAATACCTCATTTCATTAATGTAAAATAGACGAATAAAAAATGACACTAAAATAATAAGCAGAAAATAAGGTCACTAATGGCACCTGACCTTATTACATTTGAAAAAAGCAATAAAAAGGAAACCTAGACTATTTGGTTCCATAAAGACCTTCCCCCAACTCGATCTTCTTTGCTTTGTCACTTCGCGAAAGTTCTTCCCACTAATCTAACAACAGTGGTGGTATTCTTTGGACCATGCCAAACCTGGGGTCTTCGTGCCTCATTTTCTGCAAAATAGATAAGGTTAGACCCTTACCCCCCCCCCCAGAATCGACTACTTATACACTTATGATTAGCATACATGCATTTAGTTCTCCAAATAAATGAACAAAATATGATTGCGTCCGTTGGGATTACGAAAAATCCGGTGGACTTTGGATAAGGTTGTCTTAAAGGGTTATTTTACGGACGACACATTAACCCGACTAGGTTTGTCCATGATGCATGTACAATATAATAGAGTAAGGTTTCTCTGGGGATTTAGACTGGTACCCTCAAGCAGAAACCTTGAGGGGGAAAGGCACGGAACCGTCGACTTCACCGTTGATCGACTAGTTTTACCGCAAATAAGCCTTTCCGAATTTAGGGGTGATATAAAATAGAAAAGCGCAACCACTCATCAAGTGTTTCTATATGATTTGTATAGGCACGAGTGGAATATGATGTTGAGCATGATTATGCAACAATAAATGAGCAATAAAAGCATGTTGTCATGTATTTGCACGTTGTGAAAGTGGTAAATACAACAGTTATGATTGTAAAGCAGTTACAAAGGAAAACAAAAAGAAACATGTCAGTTTTTATTATGAAAAGAACAAGTACGTGAAAGAGATAAACAATTAATTGCACCTACTAAGGGTCGTTTACAAACACAATTGGATTAGTAGAGATTGGGTAAGGGCTCGAAATTACTTCAAGGGAGAGGTGTTAGGAACCCCTCGAAGTCCACAATTGTGGTTCCCGGCTAAACAAGCTTTGTGAATTTTAAAACAGGTAGCACATAAGCAATAAAAGCACATAGGTAAACAAATAAAGGTTTTTGAGAAGATTCGCAGTCCAAGCACACATATGTGCTAAAGTTATAAAAGATTTTAGGGTCTAAGCACACATATAAGGTTTGAAAGAGTTATTATATAAACATACATATGTAAGGGATATGGGGTCCTAGGTTGTACCTATAGGATTACATAAGTACAATGCCCGGTAATCACTCCTTAGAAGAGGGGCTATACGTTACATTAGCGCACCTGCTATCATATCCATATCTACCCTTTCCCACCCCTTAGCGGTTATTAAAGCGAGTATTGTTTAACGATCTCTATGCGTGTTGTTACCCATCCCTTCTTAATGGTCCTGGAGGAATTTAGGACCTCTACCTATTGGTTATAGACATACCCCTAAGGTTGAAAGGAGAAAATACTAGGCGACTGGCAAGAACAAATAGGACTTGAGTAGATAAAGGCGGGGAAAAAATAATTAAGAGGCTCAGATTTACCTCCACGGATAATGCACGTAAACAGCAAGACTCAAACACAAATAAGAGCAGTATTATAAGACAAGATCCTAAAACATGATATCTAAGTGAATATCAAAACACATAAGATATGCAGTTTTATTTTATAAACCCAAAAGAAAGGGCCTTAACCAGTTTGTATACTGACTTTAATCATGTTAACCATTAGGCAGTAATCACAAAAGAAACAGTTTTCTTGTTTTATAAAAGTTCGTTACCTAAGGCTTGCCTAGGTGTGTGTGGGGGGGGGGATGCACAATAGTTACCAGAATTATTAAACAGTTTAGAAGTTGTTTTACCTAAAGCATGATGTTCTAAGTGTTGCAAATACACAAGGGTTATTACCAGTTTTACTAACATAAGATAATCATATGTGAGGTTGTCTTATGTCCCTTTTTCATGCATCAGTAGTTTAGCTAGGTGTTACTTTGTGAGATCTTAAAATAGGGTATCTAGTATGAACATTACAAGATGCAGAATTATTTATATGCGAAATTCCTAAAAAAGCATGATTTCTAGATGCACAGAAAGTTACAGCAAGATTTCAGAATATGCAGTAGCAACAGTTTTCATGTTAATGTTGTTATTTAGCATTGAAGCAAGATTTCTAAGTGATGAAAATAATGCCAAATGAGATGTTGAAATAGTAAACCTAAGAACATGATACCTAATGCATGACATGCTTAAAATGTATTGGTCCTAAACATGGATTCTGATGCACACATAGGAAGTAAGCCCAAGGCATGGTCTACCCCATTGATATCGACACCAAACATGACTACCCTCCCATTTTCAGTATCAATCCCCAATATTAATTTACAACAATTATTACAAACCAATGTGAATGAATTACATGAGTAAATGAAGAGAACTAAGAAGTTACACTATGGGGAGCCTGAAAACAGGCCCAGATTTCCAGAATCTCAAATGCCCAAATGTTTCATAACCTTTCTCATATCCGGGTGCGTCAAAGTTCCCTAAGGACCTCAAGGGATCCCAGGCAGTGCTCAAACCCATATTTTACAACCATAATTGAGTAAATGCAGTGTGGAAGAGCCAACTCTAATGCATCAGAGTTCAGAGATATCTCATAGGGATCCCGAAGCAGCTACACATTAGAGGGGCAGAACTTAAGGACCTAAGAGTAGATTGAGAGTGCTTGATATAGTTTTGGAACTGCTTTAGTAAGAAAACAGTGTTAAAAGAGACTGTTTGAAACACTTATGTGAAATAAAAGAGGGATTCATTCAGTAAAACAACTTTTGAAAAGAGAGAGTTATATAATTAAACAACAGTAGATCAAACATAGAGCCAAAACCAAACCCCGCAATACTTAAAGAACACTGAACCAAAAGAGGAAGAACAAACCTACACACAGGGGTGATTGGGATTGGGACACATAGAGCACATGTAGTGCACACATAGTTACAGGAGCATGAAAATTCTTATATGGGTTTGGGGAATCAGCATATCATGAATCTCATAACCAACACATGATCAGACAACTTAAGATAGCTAACTGCTTTGCACAAAAAGGTTCATGATAGAAATCGGGGAAAACATATGTAAGGCAGAGTCACATTGAGGTATACTACAAAGGGGGTTCATAAGAAGGTTGATCCTAAGGGGTTGGACATATTCAGTAGCATGCTGGTAAAGCAGTAAAGTAGACATATTAGTTGTAGGCTGAACAACAACACCACAGATAGAAACATATTAGAAACATGATAAACTGAAGCAGTAAAAGAAGCATATTGGTCTGGGACTTGAATTGAAATCACAACATACCAGTAAAGAAGACAGTAAGCAAAAAAGTGAAGGGACATGAGAGACAATAGTTAGCCTTGGCTTGCTGCCGGCTAACTCAGAATAATAGTAAGTAACACAAAAAGAGGGCAGAAAGTTTTGAGTGAGAGAGAGAGAGAGATTTTTGAACCAATGTGCTCGTATGTTCTGAGTGAATTGTGTGTCTGAGAGGTAAGAATAAGAGTGCATATATAGTTGTTTAGGAGTAAAACAACAATAAGGTAAGAGAAATAGAAATCAATCAATCAAGTAATCATAGACGTGAATGAGTTCGGAATAGCCTCCTTCAATTAAGGGCAATTATCCAAACGGTAATACAGGAGGTACTTCAGGGAAGAAGTTCAAACCAAATAAGGGAGTTCAGAACAGAATAATCAGAGGTCTAATTAAAGAAAGAATCATGTAAAGGGATCGGTAAGGATCCACAAATATACCGGCAACTAAATAAAGCATGGATGACTAATTATGATACTAAACAAGGAAATAAGCAAGACTTAGGCATACAAATCTCTAACAGAGCAAATCAACCAGCCAAAGCTTCAAAGTACTACTGATTTCTGGAAGAGAATATCAACTCCCATAAAATAGAAAATAGGCTATGTAAAACTTCACAAAATATAGAAATTAGCTGGAAAACAGATGCGAACCCTAATAGAGATTAATTAGGGAAAAATTCACAGAGTAATGGATACGACAAAAGAAACGTATCTAAGTCCTAGAAATAGAGAAAAGTAACACAGAAAGTACCTAGTATCGAAGAAAAGTTAGAAAAAGCAAGAGTATCGCACAAAATCAACTAGGTTTAAGTGAAGAAATTAGTCATAAAGATGAGGGAGGATCGATTTAAGCACTTAGAAGTCATAAAGAAATTTAAAAAACTAGCTCGTAATGAACCCTAGTTTTAGGGAAAATCAGAATAATCACTTAAAACCAAAAGTTTTTTCAAAGAAATCATGTAATAATGCTTGATTCATCTCAGATCTATACAGATCTGGAGAGGATCGAAAATAAGATACTAGTTTATTTTCAGAAAACATGTTAGAGATGAGAATATAGGTTTGGAAACCCTAGAGTTGTAATGAAACAAGGTGAGATTCTTACTTACAAATGAAAAGTGGCCTCAGACAGGCCAGTGATCATAGACTCAAACCAGAACCGATCGGAATCCTTTGAAACCCTCTCAAGGATTCATAAAATCGAAGAACCATGGAGCGTAGAAGGCCAGGACTGGTCGGAGAATGCATAGAAACATCACAAGGTGGAGTTTATGCCGGTGACGTTTCTTGAGAGCTAGGGTTTGGTTGAGAGGATTTGAGAGAGAAGGGGAAGGGGTGACGTCGGGTGAGGTAAATAAATGAAAAGGGTTTGGGGGAGGGGGTGTGTTTAGTTTAATTAAGGTAAGGGAGATCTGGACCGTTGATCTGAGTGATCAACGGGCAGGACTGAAATGGGGTTTTGGGTTGGGCATATCAGATTGGGCTCAAGGTTTTTGGGCTGCTATTATTATGGGGTTTTTGGATAATATAATTGGGTTTGGGGGCTGTTTTAATTAGGGTAGAATTAAAATGAGAGTGGCTATTTGTTAAATACTCAACTTAAAAAAAAAAAATTGCAAAATAGTTACTAATTATAAAAACTGAATTTCATGCATAGACAATAGTTTAAAAAGTTTATTTAGTATTTACAAATACAAATGTTTAATCTCTGGTGGGAAAATGGTACAACATTATATGATTGGGCTATATGGTACAAAGTTATTACAATTATAGCCAAAAGGTGCCAGTTTGGCTAATTATCAAATAATTAGGTATTAATAGGACCAGGGATAGTAGATTAAATCAAGAAATGCTTTTGAAATCATTTGTCATGTAATTTTATAATTATTTATTGAAAATAAAATGCTAGGTACATTAGACGAAATATAGGAAAATTATGAAAAAATACCAATCGTTGTTAATGCATTATTTTGAAGGTACATATGCAATTTTAATAAAATATTTTTGGAAAAATTGGGTATCAACAATGGCCAGGACGAGTCCACAAACAAAAGCATCATTGTTGAGGTATGACCTTCTCCCTTTTCTATTTTTCATTTATATTTAAATTAACCACTTGCAGATGTTCGATTGAAGACATCGGGGTACCCCTCAACTCGAAGATCTAGGGTTTTAAAGCATGCGATTCACTCTTTTCCCCTTAGATCGGGTTTTATCCCAAATGGGTTTTACTAGCAAGGTTTTTAACTAGGCAACACTTCTATGCTACTTAAGGGAAATTCAACAAGTATTCAAGGCCTCTTTTCAATCAACCTCGAACACTGGGGAGAATCACCCTCAGATATTGCATTTTCAGAGAAAATAATTCATGTCAAGAGGGCCACGATAGGAAAACGATGTAATGGGCAAAACAATCAAAAGAATTGTGTCCATGTAGATTATTCAAGCATCCAACGGAAAAACATGTACGCGTATATCAATTGTTCAAAGAAGCATTGTTATTATATCAAAACACTTTGTGTCTCAAAAGAAGTCTACTATTATACGAAACTTCATGGTTATAATTCTACAAGGAACGATCAGAGGGCCAGAACGCAAACGCACTCTGATTACTCAGGGACTATCATCGACAATCAACACATCGAGTCATCGAGGACTCGAATTTATAAAACCTCAAAGAGGCATACTTCAATTTATAAGACCTCAAAGAGGCATAATCGAACCCATAAGACCTCAAAGAGGCATGCTCAAACTTATAAGACCTCAAAGAGGCATATCTTTGATATAAAGGCCAAGGCCATCATACTCGGGGACTAAAGGCTATGGCCATAGAAAACTATTATGGTCATATAAAAAGGCTAAGAATGAATTCATGCAGTTAAGAGACGTCCGACTTCCGACATAAAACTAAAGGACTTCAAACACTTCAAAAAATTAGTTAAATCAGGCTACCCTCGGCAAAAGAAAATGATAAAAGGCTTCGATAAAACCAACCCTCAAATGATTCAGAGGCTTCGATAATATCATCCGTCGACAAAACCACAAGAGGTATTCAACTACCATTACACAACAAGGTTCTAATCAATCAAACCTTCAAAAACTCCAACAAGTACAAGGAACACATGCTAACGCATACCAAAATGTTCACCAAGTCTTTAGCCGGAAAGAGGGAAAAATAATAGCCATTTTAAAGGCCAAATTGGCCCAACCTAAAAGAGGCTAAGGGAAAACCTAAAAGATCCTAAGGCCAAACCTAAAGAGCCTAAGGGTCGGTATTTATGTCACTCCCCAAAACCGAGGGACGAGACCGGCGCCTAACCGGATGAACCCGGTCAAGCGGACCTGGATTGCCTTTACTAGCTAACGCATTTACGCGTGTTCATAATGTACATTTATAAGTGAAACAGAAAAATGGAATCAAAGCATGTGTTTACAACATAAGTCAAATTTCATCTTTTAATGTTTTCAACATTTAATCTTCCCAAAACATACATTCTAAAATACAATACTCCCAGTAGGTAATCGCGATTACAAACGAGTACGACAACTACCCCAAATACATATATACAACCCACATAATGTCTACGGAGCCTCTAAAGATATGGAGACGAGTATATAAACTTGTCGGGTACATATATACAACCCACATAATCTCTACGGAGCCTCTAAAGATATGGAGACGAGTATATAAACTTGTCGGCAACAAGGCCCCGGCTATAACTTAACATAACAGAATATGCAAAAGAAGATGCAATAGATTACGCACCACGCTGAATGGAAGTGGGGCTCACCAAAACTGCAGAGGAGATGAAAGGAAGGCACCACTATCGGCGGACCGAGGTACCTGCTGTAGAACCACCTATATCCATATAAAATATGTAGCACCCCAAGCAAAATGGACGTTAGTACCATGTAATAGTACTAGTATGTATGAACAAGATCTACTCTAAGTAAAATTAAACAATACATAGATTGGAGACAGTCAAAGAAACCAAATAAATACTACACAAAGATACGGGAAACACAAATGAGAGTTCCATAGTTTCTTATCTCAATCGTTCTCCTGTTGCGGCGCGCAACCCGATCCCACCATACAATCATATTCCACCCTTATTTCATCTTTTGCGGCGTGCAACCCGATACCACCATACAATCACATTACACCCTTATTACTTATATTGTGGCGTGCAACCCGATCCCACCTTACAATCACATTACACCCTTATTACTTCCATTGAGGCGTGCAACCCGATCCCACCTTAAAATCACATATACACCCTTATTACTTCTACTGCGGCGTGCAACCCGATCCCACCTTACAATCACATTACACCCTTATTACTTCTATTGCGGGGTGCAACCCGATCCCACCTTACAATCATATTTTATAGCAACATCAACCAATCAATTCAATCACAAGGATTTTCATCATCAAGAATATACATTCGTAACAACCAAATAACCATGTGAAATTAAGGCTATAGTAATCTTTACCAATCAGTAAGTCATATATGGCATAACATCAACATATAGTTCAATTTGATAAATCCATATTTCCTTTCCATTACTTTCTACACATCATTTAGCACTTAGATACTTTCAACAATTTGATTCGTTATCATTTCTTTTGTTTTGCAGCACATCCTCTCATACCGATGTATTCAACATTTAACGAGCTTTGCACATGATAGAGTAAGAACAAAGAGTCACCTTTTCACAATCTCATATAGCATGGTGGCATGGTAATCAACTAGGACAATCAAAGAACAAAATCTTACGCCTCAACACATTAGAACAATCGATTCACATATGCATAAGGCAAAAACTCATATTGAATGCTCGGACACCAACAAGGTGACCCTACGAAGATTAAAGTTAGACATACATACCTCGAGCCGAAAATTCCCCTTTAATACCTATTCTCAACCTACCGGACCTTCTATCGCCTCCAATCTAATTTACAAGATGCGATGTTTAGACTTAGAATTAGAAATCATGAACTCATTTGGGAATTTTATCAAACAATATGAGATCCTTTAGATTAACTAGCCCCTTTTTAGTGAAATGTTTCCCTAGCTTACTTCCCTTTGCTAGATTATGGTAGATTATTCACATGCATGCAAGGTATTAACTCTCATCTTCAAGAACAAACCTATGTGTGTCCTATTCTAACAAAAATCTGAAAATTTAGGGAAATGAGGTGGAGGCTTACCTCTTATGGTGAAGAAGATGACAACTAATCGATTAATTCCAAGTCTGAGTAGAGATGGAGGACCAACTTGGGGAAGATGAAGACTTCTCTCACTAGAACCCACTCTCACTTCTCTATATTTTGATCAGATAGTCTTTAAAAATGAAGGGGAGGGACCAACCTGGGGAAGATGAGGACTTCTCTCACTAGAACCCACTCCCACTCTCACTACAACTGAAGTGGATTTCTATCAAAAATAGTTCACAAATGAAGGTGATGCATCTAACTTCTCCTTTCTCAATAATGTACATTCGATGGTCACTATGGAATAGAATTTGGAACTTAAAAGATTGCCAACAATTGAAGAGGTAAGCACAACCGTTTTTGAGCTTAGTCGGGATAGTGCTAGTGGTCCAGATGGATTCACTGGCCGGATTTATCAAACATTCTGGGATGTTATTGGTGCTGATATACACATCATGGTGCTACACTTCTATGGAGGAGCTGCACTGCCTAAATCTATAACCCACACTAATGTAGTGTTGCTGCCTAAGAAAACTAGAGCTGAGACCTTTTCTAACTTAAGACCTATTAGCTTGAGCAACTTCATTAACAAGGTCTTGTCTAGGGTGTTACATAATAGATTGGAAATTTGTTTTCCTTCTCTAATATCTCCTAATCAATCCGAATTTGTAAATGGTGGGAGTATATTTGAGAACATCTTATTGACTCAAGAAATTGTCACTAACATAAGGTTAATGGGAAAGCCAGCTAATGTTGTGATCAAGCTTGATATGGCTACGGCCTATGATAGGGTTTCATAGAAGTACTTATTGCATGTACTAATGGAGATAGGATTTTCTGAGCACTTCATCAACATGGTGTCAAATAAGTAGTACTTAACATTGGTGAATGTGAAGTATTCACAGTTCTTTAAGTCTACAAGGGTTTTGAAGAAAGGGGATCCTCTATCATTAGCAATGTTCATTATGTCGGCTGAAGTACTTTCCAGGTCTTTGAATAAGTTATTTGGAGACTGGTCATTCGTGGAGTTGGAATGCCTAAGTGGTCTGATCCTTTAAATCAACTGGCATATGCTGATGATACTATAATTTTTTCTTCTTCTCATCCTCCATCCTTGAGCAAGATTATGGCGGTATTGGGGAACTATGAGAATATATTAGGCCAGATGATCAACAAAGATAAGAGTTCATACTACATCTATTCAAAGATTCCTAATGGATTTTGTTAGGCAGTTGGAGCTATTACAGGATTTCCAAGAGGTAAATTCACCTTCAAATATTTAGGGTGTCCTATTTTCTACACTAGAAGGAGGAAGGAATATTATGAGGATCTTATCAAGAATGTAAAGGCTATATTGCATTCATGGAAAGGAAAGTTGCTGTCATTTAGAGAAAAAGAAACACTCATTTCTAGTGTGTTGCAAAGTATGCCAGTCTACATGATATCAATCCTTTATCCACCAAAAAATATCCTAGAGCATCTTCATAAGATTTTAACTAGGTTCTTTTGGAGCAAAAAGGAAGAAGGGAGAAGTAGATATTGGGCTTCATGGAAAAATCATTGCCTTTCTAAATAGGAAGGGGGCCTAGGTTTTAGGTCCTTACATGATGTGTCGAAGGCATTATTTGCTAAGTTATGGTGGAGGTTTAGGACCACAAAATCTTTGTGGCATAATTTCATGTGGAATAAGTACTGCAAGAAGGAGATACTAACGGTGGTTCTATTTAGAAGTGGGTCTCATGTTTGGAGACAAATGTTGAATGCTAGGGAAGAAGTAGTACATGAGATCCTATGGGAATTGAAGAGTGGAGCAACTAGTATTTGGCATGAAAATCGGACTGGATTGGGTGCCCTTTATCACGTATTACCTGAATACTTTCCAAAATGAAGATCTTCAAGATGTGGCAGAATTGTGGAAAGGTGAAACATGGGGTGATTAGCTGCTAGATCAAACCTTCAATGAGGAAATTGCAGAACATATAAGGCTAAATGTGAATTATAAAGGTATTGAGGGATACCGGGATAGGCCATACTGGATGGCAACTCCTTCAGGCAAGTTTAGTGTTAACAATGCTTGGCAAATATTAAGACATAGGGTGGATCCTAATCAGGAATTCAAGTTAATGTAGATTAAAGGCGTAGCATTCAAGATATCCTTCTTCTTATGAAGATTGTGGAGCCAGAAAATAGCCACTGATGACATGTGGAGGAGGCAAGGAAAACGGTGATGTCTACGTGTTGGTGTTGTCAGCAGCCCCAAGAGGAATCTATTGAGCATTTATTTGTCACACGTCCTACTGCCTCTAAAGTATGGAACTTGTTCATAGGGGCTACTGGAATTACTGTGGCATTGAATCAATTGAAGCATGTTATAAGGTATTGGTGGTATGCTCAATGTTGTCCAAAGTTAAAGCCATTGTTTCAAACAGTACTATCTATTATCACTTGGGAACTTTGGAAAAGAAGAAATGCAGTTAAACATTGGTTTAGTGTCCACAAATAGGGCGATTCATGAGATCAATAGGACATTGCATCAAGTGGCAAGGGTGAGGTGTTCTTGGATGCCTAATATTCCATTATTATGGCCACACATAATTCCATATTTGAAGGATATAAACCTATACTAATCCCTACAAGAGTAACATGGAAGCTTCCTTTTCATGGTTGGTAAAAATGCAATATTGATGGAGCCTCAAGAGGAAATCCTGGTCCTAGCTCATTAGAATTTTTTGTGAGGAATGATGAAGGTGATGTGGTGTATGCAAGGGCAGTAGACTTGGAGGTGACAACTAATGTGGTGGTTGAAGATAAGGCTATTCTTCAAGGATTGGAATATTGTGTGGAGCATGATTTTCACCCTCTCATATTGGAGATATATTCATTAGTGATAGAGAAAGTGATAGAAGGGGAATGGGACGCTCCTTGGGTAATTGCAAATGATGTGAAGAGAATTATAGATATGAAGGGAAACTTCAATGTGATATTTCAACATGTGTTCGGAGAAGGCAACTCAGTGGCGGATTTTATAGCTAACATGGTGTTTTATTTTGCAGGTACATATGAGTTTCACTCATTCTCTGAACTTCCTAGTTCGGGGAGAAGGTTGATTAATTTATACAAGTATCAAACTCCTAGCATTAGGGTTAGAATACAAAAGAGAAGAGCCCCAGACTGATGGCTTCACAGTATTGGAATCTGCATTATGTATCATTATGTATGCCATTAAGTACTTTCCGGTGGTATCAGCATGGCCACATGCTCATTCTGGGGGTGCTTTGATAGTGTACATGACCGATGAGATAAGCAAGTGTTGGACGGTGCAATTTATTCCACTTCGGATATGTTCAAATATTAAGGAAAATGTTGAACCTGTTATGTTGTATCTATGGAGATTGATGAATCATTTCTCAGTGGTATTATCATGGTTTCATGTTCAATCTGAAGATGGTTTAGCAATATCTGCAATGATGTCGACATTAAAGGTTCTGGAATGAAAGGATCTGAGCTTAAAAGATCACAAAAATGCACAATTTCTAACGCTTGCGTATGCCTCAAGCCTAGCTTTTGCCTTGCAATGCCTGCTTAAAGCCAGCCCCAGCCTGGCCTTTTCCTTGCAAGTCTTGCTTAAAGAAAGCCCCAGCCTTGCAATGCCTGCTTAAAGTCAGCCCCAGCCTGACTTTTGCCTTGCAAGACCTGATAAAGCCTGCCCCATCCTGGCTTTTACCTTGCAAGGCCAGGCTAAAGCAAGCCTCATCCTAGATTTTACCGTGCAAGGCCAGCCTAAAGCCAGCCCTAGCATGGCTTTTGCCTTGGAAGGCCAACCGTAAGCCAGTCCCAGCATAGGCTTTTTCCTTGTAAGGCCAACCTAAAGCTAGCCCCAACCTGGCTTTTGCCTTGCAAGGCCTGCCTAAAGCTAGCCAAGACTGGCTTTTGCTTTGCAAGGGCTGCCTAAAGCGAGGTACTTTTACATGTTAAATTTTTATGAGTGCGCATATGATTAATACTTGGACAAACTCAGTACACTTCATATGGAGGTCATATAGTAGCTACGCTTGGAAGACTATGTTGGCTTCATCTCTGTGGTGGATATGTTTGGAATTCATTTTAGCATATGGACAAACCCTGGTTCCTGGTGAGAGCTTGATACTTGATGCTTGGTTTTTACCACTGGCAATTGGATTCATATACACTGATAGAAGAATGAAGCACTCAGCTTCTTTTGTTGTAATAGCTAGTTCATTAGACTTTAGCTTTTCTATCTTTTTAGTAGCTAGTAGCTTCATGAAACTTCTATTTTGGTGTGGACATCTTTTAATCTTTGGACCCATATTGGGATTTTATTTATATATTAGCCACTACGCAGCCTACCTAGTGGTATATTTGCTAAAAAAATCTTACAAGGTAACCTATTATCGATCATTGATCAAACACAAAACCCTAGGGTATACTTTACCTCGAATTTGAACTAATGCTCAAAAGTTATAACATCAAAAACCGAACAAACTTTGAAGAAAAACGATCAAGGAAACTCCTTTCTTTTTCATCTATACAAAAGGTAGTACAAAAGAATTCGACAAAACAAAAAGATTACAAAAAGGTAGAAAAAATTCTATCTACACCATGGGGCATCCCCCCCCTCCCCGGGCCTATGACTTTCCCCGGACCTGCCACTCCCTCAGGGCTAGCCTCTTCCCTGGGAGTAGCCTCTTCTTCAACCTATCCTTATTCATCACCGTAACCACCCTGGCCATCTTCCACGTCATCATCATCGTCGAAGGTAAGGAAAATTTTTGAATCAGCCTCATCTGCCTTAGATTGCTTTATCTCCTCAGAGAGATCAAAGCCCTTGGCGTGAACCTCTTCGAGAGTCTCCCTACGGGATTGGCACCTGGCATAGTCATTGATTCGTTTCTCCCGATCAGCAGTCCCCCTCAACTCCATCTGAGCATCGCCAACATTATTCAAATAGATGGCCACCGTCCTGTTAGCCTTGATTTGTATCTCTCTGGTTTCAGCCCGGACATCCACAACTTCGGCCTCGGCCTTTGCAAGACTAGCCTCAAGCTCGGCTAACCTGCCAGCCTTAACCGAGCTACTCTCTTGAGCATTCCAAAGTTGATCATCTTTAGCCGTAGCCAGGGAGTCTATCTTTGCTTTCCCTTTATTAAACTCGGAGTTGACTTGATCGACCTCACCACGAAGGCACTCCAGCATCTATACCATTTGCTGCAACTGAGATATTGAAGTATTAGCCTCCGAACACGGGAGAGGAAGCTCGTATATTTTCATAATAGAGGTTACCTGCTTCTCCAGCTCATCCTTGTATTCATGAGCTTTGGTCAGCTTTGACAGAAGGTGCTTTAACTATTCTTATTTTTGTTGCAGAGAAACATAAGGGTTTTATATTCGTTCAAAGACTTATGAAACTCAGCTTCACAAGGACGCAGTTCGGCCTTAAATTTATTAAAGGCCTCCACAAAAGAAAGGAGAGATCAATTAAACAAAAAAAGAAAGTATAACATTGGAGAAATTGCAACACCACTAAAAACATACAATCGAGCAAAGGCGTTGGGACTCTTCGTATATTAATCTTGCATCCGCTAGGTCGGCTTCATTGACCTCAAAAAAGTAACTCTATAAGGGATCGTCTTCACTCGGGAATCTGCCTAACTCGGGTGACTTAAGGTTCCGAGAGTCCCTAATAACATTCGCGGAGTAGGCCGGAAGCAATGGGGAATGACCTGTTGTCACAGCCTCGAAGAGATCACCAAAGGTGCTTTGTTCAGGAAGAGGAGCTTCGAAGCTTTCTCCTTTTGGAGTGTATCCAAGAGTTTGGGAAGTAGTCACCACATCAGGTGTTGTAGGGCCTTCATCCCTTTTCTTATTTCGAAGTTCGTCCTTCGTGGATAAGGGCTCCGGTCTCAGCAGCCTTGATAGCCTTGGTAGATTTTCTGGTTCGAGCCACCAGAGTCGACCCCTCCACCTCATCACCTTCATCGTCCATATACTGGTGGACCGAGTCAATATCCACATTGATGACGACGCTCTTCTTCCGCCTCCGAGCATGATCTGCTTTGTTTTGGGTGTCCTCGTTCTTCGAGGACCTTTATCTTTTGTTATCCTTTTTAGTTTTGATGTCGAAGGTCCCACTTCCTCCTCAAGAGGGGGCAGCCTCATCTCAAAGAACTCGCCAACACCTACTAGAAGAGTTAAGTCATAGGAATAAATGCATTCTTAATAGGGAAATAAAAATTGAAACACGAACCGTGATTTTTTGCTTCCCACTTGCCTTTCGACAGGTCCCACCTCTTGCGTTTGTCATATGATTAAGTAGCGGCTAGCTTACGAACCCAGTCCTTGAGATCAAGGACCGCATTGGGCATCCATGGAACCACTGTGGAAAAGGTAAAGGAATACTATGTGAAGCTTAGTAAAAATTATAGAATAAACTAAAGCAGAGAGTTCCACCCAGGTTCAAAGTTCCATTCTTTTGGGAATGACAGGAACTCCTTGGGAATAACATCGACGGTCCTCACTCGGATGAACCGGATCATCCAACCTTGATCTTTATCTTCATCATTACTGGCGAAGAAGGACTTCGTCGTTCGACGTTCATGTTTTATCAGACCCCGAAAAAGTTGAGGTCGGTATAAGCGGATGAGGTGGTTGAGGGTAAATTCGAGCCCGGCCTTCTCAACAAAGAACCTCATCATTATTACTATCCACCAAAAGGACAGATGAATCTTTCCCTGGGTGACTTGATATCTTCGACAGAATTTAAGCACGAGCGGATCGAGGGGGCCCAACGTAAAGGGGTATGTGTACACACTTAGGAACCCCTCTACATAGGTAGTGATGTCCTCCTCACGAGAAGGTATTTGTAACATAACCTTCTATTCCCATCTTCACTCTGTTCTCACAGCATCAAGGTGTTTTTTCGTAATTGTGCTTATTTATCTAGATACATGCTCACGACGGCTGGGGACGTTGGGAGGGTTCTCTATTGTAAAGTTCTTTTTTAAGGAACAATTGCTCGGTATAATTTCACGAAGCGCTGGCGGTTTACAACCGGCCGGACGAGAAGTAGAAGAGGTTTTTCCTTCTTTCTGAGGAATGGACTTGGAAGTTTTCGCCATCAATTTCTAGAACAAGAAGGCAAAAATGAGTAAGTCATGGAGGTTTCTAAGCTGATACGGCAGAGGAACTAGTGGCGAAAAGGGGACATAGAAAGGAGAATATGTTTTTCAAAGGGACAGTTCTTAATGAGAAGTGAAAATGAGTATATATAGAGGATCTCGGTGACTGTTCATTGACAGTGATGGCCCAGCGGCTCTAACATACACATAATGATTTTGGGGAAGAGAACCGATATAAAGCTTTGGTCATTTGAGCACATACCTCATAGGAATGATGTCACTATCGGGAACTTCGGAAATTCAAAAATTCAAAGTGCTTCTTGTCATTTCATTCTAAGAAACGCTGGGTCTATCTGTATATGGTAGAAATTAGAGAGCCTGATTTTGGGGACTTAATCATACCCCGAGCTCAATTTCGCACAATTCAAAGTAGAATCAGGTCTGGCTGAAACATGCACACCTCGGGGAAACAAATTAGAGGCCTGTAACGGTCTACGTCAAGATAGTTCCATTTTGATGATACTCAAGAAAGAGCGGGAATATCTCAAAGGCACAAAGATCAAGGCGTAGATTTTGGATAAGATTTGTGCGAATTAGTACAAATCCGTACTAGGTTGGTATGCAAATATACCAATAGAAATGTTTACCCTAAATAGAAATGGACCATATTAGGGTTTTCCCCTCCTATATAAAGGGGACCTCAATCATTTGTAAACATCATCTCACTACTGGCAAAAGAATATTCTATCTTACTTTTTTCTTTTACTGTGTTCCAAAATTGTTCCTCGGGTTTATTTCTCTCACTTTATTGTTCTTACTTTATTATTCTTAACCCACCTCGAGGCCTCCAATGATATCGAGCTCGAGGTCCCTATTGCACTAGCAACACTAGTTTTGTTCATCAATTCTTCTCACTTATACTTGACCGAAGTCAACTCAAATGAAGTTTTATGGCAACTTTTCTTATTTTTATCAGTTTTAACATAAAAGATTTCCGGAAGGACACCCTGATTGAGCATGCAAATCGAGAAAATGCTAAAACACGACTTTAAAAGGGTTCGGATCAGAGAATTAGGTATAAATCATAAGATGACCCATCGAGTCATCACATTCTCCACCTAAAAAACAACTGTTCGGCCTCAAAGGGACATAGAAAAGTACTTGAACTGGTGAATAGGTGGGGATATCTACTCTGCATGTCCAACTCGGACTCCCAAGTAGCTGCCTCGACGGGCTGACCTCTCTACTGCACTCGGATTGAAGGATAACTCTTCGACCTCAACTGACAAACCTGTCGGGATAGGATAGCCACCAACTCCTTGTAAGTCAAGACCTTTTCCAAATACACAAAGTTGAAATCTAACACATGGGATGGACTGCCGTGATACTTCCGGAGCATGGACACATGGAACACTAGATGAACTGCTGATAACCCCGGAGGCAATGCAAGCCTATAAGCCACATCTCCCACTCTCCAGAGAATCTAAAAAGGTTTGATATACCTAGGGCTCATCTTTCCATTCTTTCCAAACCTCATGACACCCTTCACAGGTTATACCGGATGCAACACTCTCTCCCTGACCATAAATGCAACATCATGAACTCTACAGTCAGCATAACTCTTCTGCCTGGACTGAGATGTGACGACCCAAAGGGTCATCACCTATTTTATTACCCATCCCGTACTTCTGAGGCCTTGAAAACCTTATCTGTAGTTGCCTCGATTTGCATGCGCATTCCGGGCACGTAACCGGACAGGTTAAATATAAAATTCTATGAAAAATGCTCAATTTTGATATTAAAATGAGTAAATTTGACTCCGGTCAAAATTTTGAGTAAAAGGACCCGGACCAGTGATTTGACGGTCCCGGAGGGTCCATAGGAAAATATGGGACTTGGGCGTATGCCTAGAATCAAATTTGGAGGTCCCAAGCCCGAGAAATGAATTTTTGAGTGAAATCGTTTTTCTAAAATGTATAAAAACATTCAAATGAAAATTGGTTAGAACGTGTGGGTATCGGGCCCGTATTTTGGTTTCGTCACTCGGTACAGGTCTTATATATAATTTAAGATATTTTTGTGAATTTTGGTTGAAATTGGACATCGTTTGACATGTTTCGGACTTAAAATTCTAAATTTGAATGTTTATGCAGTTTGAAGAAAAAAACTAGTGATTTTGAGGTTTGATTCGTTGTTTTTGATGTTATATTGGGAATTTGATCGCACGGTTAAGTTCGTAGGATGCTTTTGAGTTAGTGCATGTGATTGGTTAGGAGCCCTAAGGGCTCGGGAGTGTTTCGGGAGTGTCTCAGAGTGATTCTGAACTTAGGAAGATTGATGGTTTTTGGCTTCAGCAGTTGCAAGTCCATTTGTTCTTCGCGTTCGCGATGCCTCTTCCTCATTCGTGAAGCTTTAAGCTTTTCTTTCATCGTGTTCGCATTCATTCCCTTGCGAACAGGTAGGGTTATTTGACCTTGAGGGATTAGCCCTCTTTTCCTCTTCGCGTTCGCGTATAGTTGACCGCGTTCTCGTAGCTTTGCAGGTCTTCTAGATCCCGTTCGCCTGATGCCCCACTCGTTCTCGTAGGTAACCTTCTGGACCCCAGCCTTTTTACTCTTTGCATTTGTGTGCACCCTTTCGCGAAGGCGATGGTCTGTCCAGTCTACCCTTCGCGAACGCGACCTCTCTTCCGCGAACGAGAAGGGCAATTTTGTCCAGTGGTATATAAATATTTCCAGAACAGTAGCTTCAGGATTTTTCATAAGTTATCACGAAATTCATCTTCTCCGAGGTCCTTAGGCATCCATTGAAGTCATCCTTCACCAAAACTTTTTGGGTTAGTAAATTTTAACTCGTTTCCTTCATTTTTCATCTATATCTAATGAATTCCTAAACCTAAAACATGCAAACTAGAGTAGAAAATTGGGAATTTGGGTAGAGTTAGGCCCTTTTGAATTTTCTTGGTGTAGACCACGTTTTGGGGTCGAATTTGAAAACAAATCATATATTCGGGATCGTGGGTGAATGTGTGACGTGGTTTTGGTCAGAACCTCGTGTTTGGACCAAGCGGGCCTGAGGTCCAATTTTGTTATTTTGGAATAATGCATGAAAATGGGTAGTTAGGCTATGTAATTGAATCCTTATTGGTATACTTGAGTTGATTATGTCTAGATAATGCCATTCTGGAGTTGAATTCTAAAGTAAAGGCGGTGTTAGAGGGATGATTGCTATATTTTGGACCCAAGGTAAGTGTTTGGTCTAACCTTAGCTTGAGGGAATATGAGTTGAGTCTTATTTTCTACTTGCTAATTATCAAGTACGATGTATAGGCGTGGTGACGAGTATCTATACATTGGTGTCTAGCATGACCGTGAGTCTTTATATTGCGGATATTATGATTTTATTGTAACTTTCGTGCTTAATTGATGATTTTTATATGGTGTAAAGAGCATGTGAAGGGAATTGTGAACTTTAAACTTCGAGGAGCATTGGCTCAAATTGTAACACGAATAGTGAAGATATATGAGAAAATTGAATCCTTTGGAGTATTGCTTCAAACTGTAACACGAATGGTGAAGATATATGAGATAATTGAATCCTTTGGAGCATTGGATCAAGTAATAGAGTAAATTATGAAATGAATGTGAAATAAAGAGAAAGAGTTACTAAAATATACCCTTGCCGGGTCATTGTTGTTTTAGTGATTATTTCCCTTGCTGGGATGTTGAGATTACTGTCATTGTTCCCTTGCCATGATTTAATTGTTTAATTTATGTTGCCGGGATTTAATTGTTTAATTGATGTTCCCTTGCCGAGATTTCTATTTTTATTCAGTTTAGTCCCTTGCCCTTGTTTGTGATTGTTGTTTGGGTGAGGAAGAGTGTTAAAGCACGAAGGGTGATGTCGTGCACTGTTTTTGCTATTGTAAGGAAGAGTGTTAAAGAACGAAGGGTGGTGCCGTGCATTGTTTGATATTGTCTCCCCTGCTGGGATGTTGAGATTACTGTTATTGTTCCCTTTCCGGTATTCCTATTTCAATTATGTTTACTCCCTTGCCCATTGTTTGTGATTGTTGTTTGGGTGAGGAAGAGTGTTAAAGCACGAAGGGTGATGCCGTTCGTTGTTTGCTATTGTGAGGAAGAGTGTTAAAGCTCGAAGGGTGATGTCGTGCGTTGTTTGATATCTTAAGGAAAGAGTGTAAATCACGAAGGGTGATTCCATGCCGTACGATGTACCATTCCATACGGATATCGATTTATTATACTGTGAGGAAAGAGAGTAAAAGCGCGAAGTGTGATACCGTGCGTAAGATTATTATACCTTTGATTTGGTAAGGACGAGATTAAAAGCACGAAGGGTGATGCCGTGCAAGTTTGTGATTTCTGATCCTTATTGATATTCTGGCCTTGTTGTTCCTTTCCTTATTTGAGATTTCTTATATGAAACTGTTATCTCCCCACAACATGTTCCCCATCCTTTATTGACTGATTACTTCCTGTATTTCTTTTTCGTTGTATATATTTACTATTTAACTGCAGAAGTTTACTTGGTAGTCTGGTACGAGCCTCGTCACTACTTCGCTGAGGTTATGCTAGGCACTTACCAGTACGTGGGGTAGGTTGTACTGATGCTATACCTGCACTTCTTTATGTTGTGCAGATTACGCAGCCGGACCTAGAGGACATCATTAGTAGGAGTGTCTTCCAGCTTATCCTAGAGTCTTCAAGGTATACCCGCTGGTGTTCGTGGGACTTGGCGTCTCTCCCATCCCTATGCCTTCGTTTCTGTCTTGTTTTCCTCTAGTTTCAGAGACAGTCATGTATTTCCTTTCAAACTTTGTATTTAGCACTCTTGTAGACAGTTCTGGGAAAATTATGCGTCAATGCATTATGTTGTCTTTACTTTGTTTTGAATTATATTTTATTTCTGTTGTTAAGTTGTGAACTGCTTTAGCTTGTTCTGTTTATTCAAGTTTATCATACTAGTTTAACTGTATACATTGGCTTGTCTAGCGGGTCCAACGTTAGACGCCATCACGTCCTGAGGGTGGGATTTCGGGGCATGACAAGTTTGTATCAAAGAACTACGTTTCTTAGGTCTCACAACTCACAGAAAACTTGGTAGAGTCTGAGGAATCGGTACGGATACGTCTGTATTTATCCCTAGAGGCTGCAAAGTTAGGATGACTCCACATTTCTCTTTCATCTCTATCGTGCGTTATGAATTCTCAGTACCTATTGAGTTTCTATTTTATTCTCTCGCAGATGGCGAGGATGCGTGCTTCCCTTGGTTCCGCTCAGCAACCCGACAATCCTGCTATAGCTCCTACGAGGGGTCGAGGTCGAGGTCGAGGATAAGGCCGTGCTAGAGGCCGAGGCCGGGCTCAGCCTAGAGCATCAGCCCTGGTGGAGGACCCTCAAGTTGAGTCTAACGAGGAGGTCCTAGTTCTGGCAGTCCCAGTTGGACCAGCTCAGGTCCCAAAGGTGTTCATAGCTACCCCAGTGCTTCTGGACGCTCTTGTCTGTCTAGTCGGACTCATGGAGAGTGTAGCACAGGCGGATGTTCTTCCTACTGCACTAGCCGTCTCTCAGGCTGAGGGAGGTGCCCAGACTCCTGCCACCCGCACGCTAGAGCAGCTAGCTCCACAGTTTCAGACTCTGACACCTCAGCCAGCCGGAGTAGCTCAGTCGGGTATTGCAGCACCGATAGTAGAGGGAGCAGCTATGTGAGCAGATGCTTTGTGGAGACTGGACATGTTCACTAAGCTATTCACTGCAACTTTTATTGGTTCACCATCAGAGGACTCCCAGGATTATTTGGACAGCTGCCATGAGGTTCTTCGGATCATGGTCATAGTGGAGTCCGACGGAGTTGACTTTGCTACTTTTCGGTTATCTGGCGCATCCAAGAGTTGGTAGAGAGACTATTTCTTTGCCAAACTAGTTGGATCTACACCTTTGACTTGGACTCACTTCTCGGATGTATTTTTTGGGAAGTTCCTTCCCATTACTCAGAGAGAGG
This sequence comes from Nicotiana paniculata, assembly GCA_005239505.1. Classification (NCBI taxonomy): domain Eukaryota; kingdom Viridiplantae; phylum Streptophyta; class Magnoliopsida; order Solanales; family Solanaceae; genus Nicotiana; species Nicotiana paniculata. The sequence goes on from ML311299.1 coordinate 123,124, forward strand.
ACCTTCGGAGGCAGTTTGAGCGTCTCCAGCAGGGATCTATGTCAGTCACTCAGTACGAGACTAGGTTCATCGCTCTAGACCGACATGCTCTTATGATACTTACCACTGATCGGGAGAGGGTTTGGAGATTCATTAAGGTATTGGCCCGGCCTATCAGACTTCAGATGGCTGGAGAGTCAGGTATCGATATATCGCTCCAGGACGCGGCCAATGTGGATACAAGGATTAAGATTATTATGTCACAGGGTGGTGGTCAGGGGGCTGACAAGAGGCCCCGTCATTTTGGTCGTTTTAGTGGAGCCTCATCTTGAGGCAAGGATTCTTCAGGTAGAGGTCACCCTACCAGACGCTTTCAGTCGGCTATGTACGTTTCCCATGGTACTTCAGGTGGTCGTGGCTATCAGACACACTATTCTGATCAGCAGACTTATAGTGCACCGCTGCATCAGAGTTTCCGAAGTGGTCATTCAGGTCGACAGGGTCAGATTCATTTCCCTCACCAGCAGAGGTCTTGTTACACTTGTACAGATCTGGGTCACCTTGCCAGATTTTTCCCTCGAGCTTCAGGTAGTTCGCAGCATCACGGTTGTCGTGCCATGGTACAGGCACCAGGTGTTTCACAGCCTGCCCAACTAGCTAGAGGTGCTAGAGGTGGAGGTAGAGGTCATAGAGGTGGAGCTTAGGCCGACAGAGGTGGAGGCCAGCCAGCAGCCGGCCATCCCAGAGATGTAGTTCAGGGTAGCGGGGCCCAGCCCCGATGTTATGCTCTTCCAGCAAAGCCAGATGCTGAGTCTTCAGATGCAATCATTACAGGTACTATTCGGGTTTGTGATAGAGATGCTTCAGTGCTATTTGATCCAGGGTCTACGTATTCGTATGTGTCCTCTTGTTTTGCACTGTACCTGGTCATGCCTAGTGACCCACTGAGTATTCCTGCTTATGTATCTACATCGGTGGGTGATTCTATCATGGTCAATCGAGTCCATCGTTATTGTGTTGTGGTGAGTGGGGGTCTTGAGACCCATGTTGATTTGTTGTTTTTAGGTATGGTCGACTTTGATGTTATATTGGGGATGGACTGGTTATCCCCATATCATGCTATCTTGGATTGCCATGCCAAGACTATGACCTTAGCCTTACCAGATTTGCCCCGTTTAGATTGGAGAGGGACTCCTGGTCATTCCACCCGTAGTGTTATTTCGTACGCGAAGGCTCGGCGTATGGTCGAGAAGGGGTGTTTGGCTTATGTACGTGATTCCAGTATTGAGGTTCCCTCTATTGATTCGGTACCCGTGGTTCGTGATTTTCCTGAGGTTTTCCCTTCAGATCTGTCGGGGATGCAAAACGACAGAGACATTGATTTCAGCATTGATCTGGCACCGGGTACCCAGCCCATTTTTATTCTGCCGTATTGCATGGCCCCGCTAGAGTTGAAAGAGTTGAAGGAACAGTTGCAGGATTTGCTTGGGAAGGGTTTCGTTAGAACCAGTGTTACTCCTTGCGGTGCTCCAGTATTGTTTGTGAAGAAAAATAATGGTTCGATGAGGATGTGCATTGATTACCGGAAATTGAACAAGGTTACAATCAATAATAAGTATCCACTACCGAGAATTGATGATTTGTTCGATCAGCTTCAGGGTGCCAAGGTATTTTCAAAGATAGACATGAGATCTGGCTACCATCAGTTGAGGATTACGTCATCTGATGTCCCTAAGACAGCTTTCCGCACTTGGTACGTGCATTACCTATTTTTGGTCATGTCGTTTGGGTTGAGAAATGCCCCAACACATTTTATTGACTTGATGAACCAAGTGTTTAGGCCTTATTTGGACTCATTCGTGATAGTCTTCATTGATGATATATTGATATAATCCCGCAGCAAGGAGGAGCACGAGCAGCATCTCAGGGTGGTTCTTCAGACTGTGAAGGATAGTCAGCTATATGCAAAAATTTTGAAGTGTGAGTTTAGGTTGAGTTCAGTTGCATTCCTGAGTCATGTCGTATCAGCAGAGGGTATTCATGTTGACTCGAAAAAGATTGAGGCAGTCAAGAACTGGCCTAGAACAACATCAGCTACAGAGATTCGGAGTTTTTTGGGATTGGCAGGCTACTATCGTCGGTTCGTGGAGGGGTTCTCATCTGTTGCAACCCCGACGACCAGGTTGACCCAGAAGGGCGCCCAGTTCAGATGGTCGGACGAGTGTGAGGCGAGCTTTCAGATGCTCAATACAGCTCTGAATACGACACCAATATTGGTTTTTCCCACAGGTTATGGGCCTTATACAGTCTATTGCGATGCTTCCCGTATTGGGCTTGGTGAAGTGTTGATGCAGGATGGCAAGGTCATTACTTATGCTTTGCGGAAGTTGAAGATTCATGACAAGAACTATCCATTGCATGATTTGGAGTTGGCAGCCATTGTTCATGTATTGAAGATTTGGAGGCACTATCTCTATGGGGTGCGTGTGAGGTGTTCACGGATCATAAGAGTCTTCAGTACTTGTTCAAGCAAAAGGAGTTCAATTTGAGGCAGAGGAGGTGGTTGGAGTTGTTGAAGGACTATGATATTACCATCTTATATCACCCGGGGAAGGCCAATGTGGTGGCCGATGCTTTGAGTAGGAAGTCATCTAGTATGGGAGTCTTGCTTTTATTCCGGTCAGTTAGGGGCCGCTTGCTTTGGATGTTCAAGCTTTCTCCAATCGATTTGTGATGTTGGATATTTTTTAGCCTAGTCGAGTGTTGTCTTGTACGGTCGCTCGTTCTTCATTATTGGAGCGTATACGTGATCGGTAATTTGATGATCCCTATTTGTCTGTCCTTAGAGACACGGTGCAGCGTGGAGGCGCCAAGTAGGTGACCTTAGATGATGATGGTGTCTTGAGATTGCAGGGGTGAGTTTATGTGCCAAATGTTGATGGGATTCGAGAGTTAATATTAGAAGAGGCCCATAGTTCCCTGTAATCTATTCATTTTGGCGCCGCGAAGATGTATCAGGATTTGCGGCAGCATTATTGGTGGCGTAGAATGAAGAAGGATATTGTGGCATATGTGGTGCGGTGTTTGAATTGTCAACAGTTTAAGTATCATCAGAGGCCTGGTGGTTTATTTCAGAGGATTGAGCTTCCCGAGTGGAAGTGGGAGAGGATCCTTATGGACTTCAATACTAGACTTTCGTTGACCCGGAAAAAGATTGATGTCATTTGAGTTATTGTTGATAGGCTCATCAAGTCAGCGCATTTCATTCCTGTGGCAGTCTCCTATCCATCGAAGAGGTTAGCTGATATCTATATCCGGGAGATTGTCCACCTTCATGGTGTGCTGGCATATATCATTTCGGACCAGGGCGCACAATTTACCTCGCGTTTCTGGAGATTAGTTCAGCGAGAGCTAGGCACCCAAGTGGAGTTGAGCACAACATTTCATCCTCAGACGGATGGACAGTCCGAGCGGACTATTCAGATATTGGAGGGTATGCTCCGAGCTTGTATTATTGACTTTGGAGGATCATGGGATCAGTTCTTTCCTTTAGCAGAGATTGCCTACAAAATTAGCTACCAGTCAAGTATCCAGATGGCTCCTTATGAGGCTTTATATGGTAGGCGGTGTCGATCTCCGGTTAAATGGTTTGAGCTGGGAGAGCCTCTGTTATTGCGTACAGATTTGGTTCAGGAGGCCTTGGACAAGGTCAGGATCATTCAGGATAGGCTTCGTACAGCTCAGTCCAGGCAAAAGAGTTATGCAGATCGCAAGGTTCAAGATGTGGCTTTCATGGTTGGTCAGCGAGTATTGCTTCGAGTGTTGCCTATGAAGGGCGTGATGAGATTTGGGGAGAAGGGAAAGCTTAGCCCTGGGTTCATTGGTCCGTTTCAAATTCTTCATCGAGTGGGAGAGATGGCTTATAGGCCTGCATTTCGGCCTAGCTTATCAGCCGTACATCCAGTTTTTCATGTGACCATGCTTCGGAGGTATCACGACGATCCATCCAACTTCTTAGATTTCAGCACTATCCAGTTGGACAAGGACTTATCTTATGAGGAGGAGCCGGTAGCTATTCTAGACGGGCAGGTTCGTCAGTTGAGATCCAAGAGTTTCCCTTCTGTTAATGTTCAGTGGAGAGGTCAGCCTTCTGAGGCATCAACCTGGGAGTCCGAGCCCGATACGCGGAGTCGTCACCCTAATTTATTCCCCGACTCAAGTACTTCCTTCTTCTGTCTGTTTGAGGACGAACAATTATTTTAGAGGTGGAGAATGTGATGACCCAAAGGATCACCTTCTTTATTACCCATATTGTACTTCCTATGCCTTGAAAACCTCATCTGTAGTTGCCTCAATTTGCGTGCGCAGTTCAGGCGCTTAGCCGGACAGCATAAATATGAAATTCTGTGAAAAATGCTAAAATTCGATATTAAAATGAGTAAATTTGACTCCGGTCATCATTTTGGGTAAACAGATCCGGACTCGTGATTTGACGGTCCCGGGGGGTCCGTAGGAAAATATGGGACTTAGGCGTATGCCCGGAATCGAATTCCGAGGTCCCAAGCCCGAGAAATGAATTTTTGAGTGAAAATATTTTTCTTAAATGTATAAAATAAATTGAAATGAAGATTGCTTAGAACGTGTTGGTATCGGGCCCATATTTTTGTTCCGGCACCCGATACAGGTGTTATATGTGGATTAAAATATTTCTGTGAAGGTTGGTTGAAATTGGACGTCGTTTGATGAGTTTCGGACTTAAAACTCTAAATTTGAAAGTTTATGAAGTTTAAAGAGAAAAACTAGTAATTTTGAGGTTTGATTCATTTATTTTGATGTCATATTGGCGATTTGATCGCACGGTTAAGTTCGTAGGATGTTGTTGAGTTAGTGCATTTGATTGGTTAGGAGCCTTCAGGGCTCAGGAGTGTTTCGGGGGTGTCTCGAAGTGATTTTGAACTTACGAAGATTGCTGGTTTTTGGCTTCAGCTGTTGCAGGTCCATTTGTTCTTCGTGTTCGCAAAGCTTTAGGATGTTCCTTCATCGTGTTCGCATACATTCCCTCGCTAACGCGTAGGGTTATTTTACCCTGAGGGCTTAGCCCTCTTTTCCTATTCGTGTTCGCGTACATCATTGAAGCCATCCTTCACCAAAACGTCTTGGGTTAGTATATTTTCACTCATTTTCTTCATTTTTCATCTATATCTAATGAATTCCTAAGCCTAAAACAAGAAAATTAGAGTAGAAAATTGGGAATTTGGGTAGAGTTAGGCCCTTTTGATTTTTCTTGATGTAGACCTCATTTTGGGGTCGAATTTTAAAAAAAATCATATATTCGGGCTCGTGGGTGAATGGGTGACGCGTGTTTCGTCTGAGCCTCGTGTTTGGACCAAGCGGGCCCGGGGTCAAATTTTGTTATTTTGGAAGAATGCATGGAAATGGGTAATTAGGCTATGTAATTGAATCCTTATGGGTATACTTGAGTTGATTATGTCTAGATAATGCCATTCTGGAGTTGAATTCTAAAGTAAAGGCGGTGTTAGAGGGATGATTGCTATATTTTTGACCCGAGGTAAGTGTTTGGTCTAACCTTAGCTTGAGGGAATATGAGTTGAGTCTTATTTTCTACTTGCTAATTATCAAGTACGATGTATAGGCGTGGTGACGAGTATCTATACATTGGTGTCTAGCATGACCGTGAGTCTTTATATTGCGGATATTCTGATTTTATTGTAACTTTCGTGCTTAATTGATGATTTTTATATGGTGTAAAGAGCATGTGAAGGGAATTGTGAACTTTAAACTTCGAGGAGCATTGGCTCAAATTGTAACACGAATAGTGAAGATATATGAGAAAATTGAATCCTTTGGAGTATTGCTTCAAACTGTAACACGAATGGTGAAGATATATGAGATAATTGAATACTTTGGAGCATTGGATCAAGTAATAGAGTAAATTATGAAATGAATGTGAAATAAAGAGAAAGAGTTACTAAAATATACCCTTGCCGGGTCATTGTTGTTTTAGTGATTATCTCCCTTGCTGGGATGTTGAGATTATTGTTATTGTTACCTTGCCGGGATTTCTATTTTTATTCTTTTTACTCCCTTGCCCTTGTTTGTGATTACTATTTGGGTGAGGAAGAGTGTTAAAGCACGAAGGGTGATGTCGTGCACTGTTTGCTATTGTAAGGAAGAGTGTTAAAGCACGAAGGGTGATGTCGTGCATTGTTTTATGTTGTCTCCCTTGCTGGGATGTTGAGATTATTGTTATTGTTCCCTTGCATGGATTCCTATTTCTATTTTGTTTACTCCCTTGCCCATTGTTTGTGATTGATTTTTGGGTGAGGAAGAGTGTTAAAGCAGTAAGGGTGATGTCGTGCGCTGTTTGCTATAGTGAGGAAGAGTGTTAAAGCATGAAAGTTGATGATGTGCGTTGTTTGATATTGTGAGGAAAGAGTGTAAAGCACGAAGGGTGATGCCTTGTCATACAATTTACCATTCCATACCGATATTCATTTATTATATTGTGAGGAAATAGAGTAAAAGCGCGAAGGGTGATGCCGTGCATATGATTATTTATACGATTGATATGGTGAAGACTAGAGTAAAAGCACGAAGGGTGATGCCCTGCAAGTTTGTGATATCTGATCCTTATTGATATTCTGGACTTGTTTTTCCTTTCTTTATTTGAGATTTCTTATATGAAACTGTTATCTCCCCACATCATGTTCCCCTTCCTTTTTTGATTGATTACTTCCTCTATTTATTTTCCGTTGTATATATTTACTTTTTAACTGCACAGTTTTAATTTGTAATCTGGTACTAGCCTCGTCACTACTTCGCCGAGGTTATGCTAGGAACTTACCAGTATGTGGGTTCGGTTGTACTGATGCTACACCTGCACTTCTTTATGTTGTGCAGATTACGCAGCCGGACCTGGAGGACATCATTAGTGGAAGTGTCTTCCAGCTTATCCTAGAGGCTTCAAGGTATACCCGCTGGCGTTCGTGCGCCTTGGCGTCTCTCCCATCCCTATGCCTTCGTTTCTGTCTTGTTTTCCTCTAGTTTCAGAGACAGTCATGTATTTCCTTTCAAAGTTTGTATTTATCACTCTTGTAGACAACTCGTGAGTTTGTGACTCCAGGTTTTGGGAAAATTATGCGTCGATGTATTATGTTGTCTTTACTTAGTTTTGAACTATATTTTATTTCCGTTGTTAACTTGTGAACTGCTTTAGCTTGTTCTATTGATTCGAGGTTATCATACTAGTTTCACTATACACGTTGGCTTGTCTAGCGGGTTCAATGTTAGACACCATCATGGCCCGAGGGTGGGATTTCGGGGCGTGACAAGATATGTGCAAAGTCGATCCTGAATAATCTTGACCTTATCTAAGGGATCCTATACTAGATTTGTACCCAATAACTGAGCCTCTTCTGGCTCAAATCACCCTACTGGCGACCACCACCGCCTAATGTATAATTCCTCATAGGGAGCCATCTAGTGCTCGATTAGTAACTGTTGTTGTAGGCGAACTCTGCAGGGGATAAGAACGAATCCCACGACCCTCCAAAGTCTATGACACATGCGTGAAGCATATCCTCCAAGATCTGCAGAGTGCGCCCAGACTGTTCGTCCATCTGGGGATGAAATGTTGTGCTCAACTCAAACCGCTTTCCCAACTCACGTTCTACTTCCCTCCAGAAGTGTGAGGTGAATTACGTACCTTAATCAGAAATGATAGACACGAGAACACCGTGAAGACGGACGATCTCGAGGATGTATATCTCTACCAACCGCTACGAAGAATAGGTAACTTCCATGTAATGAAATGCAGTGATTTAGTCATTCTGTCCACAATGACCCAAACGACATCGAACTTCCTCTGGGTCCATGGAAGTTCAACAACGAAATCCATAGTGATATGCTTCCACTTCCACTCAAGAATTTGTATCTGCTGAAGCAAACCACCGGGGATCTGATGCTTATTCTTCACTTGCTGACAATTCAGGCACCGAGCTACATAAGAAACTATATCATTCTTCATCATCCTCCAACAATAATGCTACCGCAAGTTATGGTACATCTTGGCGGTGCCCGGACTAATAGAATACCGGGAACTATGGGCCTTCTAAATAATCAACTCTCTAAGTCCATCAACATTACGCGCACAAATATGGCCCTGCATCCTCAAGACTCCGTCATCTCCAACAGTAACCTGGTTGGCACTACTGTGTCGCACTGTGTCCCTAAGGACCAACAAATGAGGGTCGTCATACTTCCGATCTCGGATACGCTCAACAAAGAAGACTGAGCGACTGTACAAGCTAGAACACGATTGCACTCTGAAATATCCAGCCTCACAAACTGGTTGGCCAAAGTCTGAACATCTGATGCAAACGAGCTGCCTATACTCACTACCTTCATACTCAATGTGCCGGCCACCACATTGGCCTTTGCGGGATGGTACAAGATGGTGATATCATAGTCTTTCAATAGCTCCAACCACCTCATTTGCCTCAAATTGAGATCATTTTGGTTGAACAGATACTGAAGGCTCTGATGATCTATGAAATCCTTACACGGCATGCCATAGAGATAGTGCCACCAAATCTTCAGCGCATGAACAATGGCTGCCAACTCTAAATCATTGAAATGGTAATTCTTTTCATTAACCTTCAATTACCATGACACATATGCAATAACCCTCCCCTGCTGCATTAGTATCTCACCGAGCCAGACATGGGAGGCATCATAATATACCATGTGCCATCCTGAACCTATGGGCAAAACAAACACCGTCACTGTAAGTAGTCTTGAGATTCTAAAAGCTTGACTCACACTCGTCTGACCATCTTAACAGGGCACCCTTCTGGGTCAACCTAGTCAACGGGGATGCTCTACATGAGAACCCGTCCACAGAACGACGGTAATAGCCCGCCAAACCCAAGAAACTCCTGATCTCCGTGGCTGAAGTGGGTCTAGGCTAGTTCTGGACTGCCTCTATCTTCTTAAGATCTACCTGAATGCCTTCTGCTAATACAATGCACCCTAAGAAAGCGACTAAATCCAACCAGAACTCGCACTGTTAAAATTTAGCATACAACTGACTGTCTCTCAGAGTTTGAAGCACAACTCTAAGATGCTTGTCATGCTCCTCTCGACTCCAGGAGTAGATCAAGCTATCGTCAATAAACACAATCATAAAGATTCCAAAAAAGGCTTGAACACTCGATTCATCAAATACATGAATGCAATTGGGGCATTGGCCAACCCTAAAGAGATTACTAGAAACTCATAATACATGTACCAAGTCTGAAAAGTTATCTTAGGAATAACAGATACCCTATTTCTCAATAGATTGTAGCCAGATCTCAAATCATCCATCGAAACCACCTTGTCACCCTGAAGCTGATCAAATACATAATCAATCCTCTGCAATGGATACTTTTTCTTGATTGTGACTTTGTTCAAATAACGATAGTCCATGCACATCCTCATAGATCCATCTTTCTTCTTCACAAAGAATATCGGTTCACCCCAGGGTGAGACACTAGGTCTAGTGAATCCCTTATCAAGCAAATCGTGAAACTGTTACTTAAATTCTTTTAACTATGGCGAGGCCATGCGCTTTGGCGGAATGGAAATGGGTGTCAAATCTCTGTTTTCGTACGTTAAAAGTTTCGTCTTCAGTTAACCGACGTGGACTCGGGGATGAGATCATTTTGACGTTAACATATTTACGTTATTTAAAAAAAAAGATAAATAAGTGTTATGAAGGATAAAGGCGTACACGGATTAAAGAAAGCGAGTTTCGTTGAAAATGGACAATTGGGAATGAAATACGAGTCGATCGATAATACCCGATAATTATGAACTAGTACCAAGCAAGGTACCATGTGATCACAGTAGTAATATCTATCAACTATATATGACGCATTTTTAAAAATAAATAGAATTTTAAGTAATTTATGCTAATTTTTAATTATGGAGGTAATTGGTTAATTACCGGGTAATGTGACATTACCCAATTACCTAATAAGCAGATAAAGATTAAAATTTTCCACCAACCTCCACGTGGAAGCAAGCCACTCCTTAACCAAATGACTCTTAGTCATTTTCTACTAGGTGGCAACCTAATTGAAGGACATTTCATTTCTTACAAACTCCTACTAACGTGGGCATTCTTTTTTTCTCACCGACTTGGTTTATTCATTTTGCCTCGGAATGTTTTCCTTAACACATTCCGTTCTTGATTTGTTGTGCAACCTAATAAGTTTGTAGTCTTCTAATATATACTTCTGATTTATGACACCATCTTGAGAACCTTGAATTCTAATCTTTTTGCTACCAAACTAGAAAAACTATTACTTGTTTTGCAACAATAGTATCCCTTTTTTTGATTAAGAAAACTGGTTGATGCAATGGCTTTAAGTCTTGGGAGTGAGATAATACACATTGTAATAAAGTAAACTAATTACACCCAGGGTGCTTATAGTTGAAGATATGACAGTACTAGATTTCACACATAATTAGCTATTATGGACAACTTGATTCTGCATCTTGCAATTTATTCTTAAGGGCTTGTCTCAGTGACAATAAAATCATTGCTGATTTATGGTTCACTGTCCATCTTGAACCTTATTGATAATTGATAAGGAGATCTGATGTTTCATCGAAAGTAGAAAGAACGCCTCTTAAGCGACGTGAGATTTTGCGATTCTAGACTTCCTCCAATTGTCAGTTTTTGGTTGGTGAAGTTCCACCTCTTCTTGGAATATTACCAAGTCAGGGTTTTAAACATGTTTGCTTATTTTATGAGGATATAGGGAGCCCCGTCCTGACTTGTATATATTATGTCTATGCCTACTTAGACATTTTGTAGACAGTATCCTGTATATAGTTTTGGGTATAATATGCCTATGGCTTGGTCAGCCCCTATGTATATAAACCTTTCTTATAAATTAGTTATGCAAGTTAAGTCTTAATATTGTTACTTACATATATGGATATTTCCGTACTGGCCCGTGACAGAATTAATAATAAACAAGGATAAGGTACGTGGTGTTTAGTTGGGTAGAATTGATATTATAATGCGTATGGATTATTTGGAATTTGTTATGCTAACATCAAGTGTAGGTCAAGGATGGTTTAATTTCAGTCCCCAAGAGAGCCTCTTTTAGAATGGGAAGGTAATACAGCATCACCAAGAGATAAATTTATCTCATATATCAAGGCAAGGAAGATGATCAATAAGTACTGTAATTATCTCTTAGTTCGGGTTCATGATATGGAAGAAGAGTCACCAAATATTTAGTCCATCCCAATGGTGAATAAGTTTCCCGATATTTTTCCTGATGAGCTTCTGAGTCTTCCGGCAAGCGAGAAATTGAGTTTGTTATTGACCTACTACCAGATACTCACCCAATATTAATTCCTCCCTATAGAATGACCCAAAGCTGAAAGAGTTAAAGGAATAACTAAGGTGCTTTCTTAAAAAAAAGTTTTATCAGACCTAGTACGTCACCACGGGGAACACCTGTGTTGTTAATGAGAAAGAAAAATGGTTCCTTACGAATGTGTATTGACTATAGGGATTGAATAAGGCGACGATCAAGAATAAGTACCCGTTCTCGAGAATTGATTATCTATTTGATCAGTTATAAGGTGCCGAGTGTTTTTCAGAGATAGACTTGAGATCCGGGTACCATCAGGTAAGGATTAAGGATGAAGATATTCCGAAGATAGCATTCAGGACCGGATATGAGAACCTTGAATTTTATGTTATGTCGTTAAGTTTGACCAATGCCCAGTAGTATTCAGGGATTTGATGAACTATGTGTCAGGCCATTGTAGATTTGTTCGTAATTATATTTATCGAAGATATATTGGTATATTCTCGTTCAAAGACGGAGCATGTAGATCATTTCTGTACTATGCTCAGAGTTATACAAAAGGAGAAGTTGTATGCAAAAAATTCTCTAAATGTAAATTTTGGTTGGATTATGTAGCTTTCCTTGGGAATATCATTTCGTGTGGATATACAATAGATTGAGGCAGAAAAGACTTAAACTAGACACACAACATCGATGGAGGTTCATATCTTATCCGTTTGGCAGGTTATTACTGGAAAATTTTAATGGAATTGTCTTCTCTTTAAAGCACCTTTGACCAAAGTGATATGTGGTATCTCGCTTGTTTTTCCGTAATAACATGAGGAAACATTGATGAAAGGTTGCGAATAAGTATAAATAGATATGTGTAGGTCGCAAGCTCAAGTATGGTAGTGCGACAAGATTTTTGGAAGACAGGAAGAAGGATAAGAAGAGATGAGTGAAAATGTAATGGGAATGGATAAGTCCTTGAGGTTAAGCTCATGAGAGAGCTAATGATTTTTCTAAGTTATAGAAGGCTCAGTATAGACTGAATGAACTCAAAGAAGTTTAAGACTAGTAGCATTTAGAATGGATGAATGATGCCCTGATGGTAGGATAAGGGCGTGATTGTGATGGATAAAATATGAAGTTTGGGCCTCTGAAGAGGGGAATTTCATGAATTGTAAAAGTTTGGGATACCCATATTAGTTAGCTCAAAAGGGAACTAAGTTTCAATGGCTCGATGCTTCTGAATGGAGTTTCAAGGCGTTGAAGGACATATTCACTTCAGCACTGGTTCTACCGCTCACAGTAGGGACTGATGATTATGTTATCTATTGGGATGTCTCAGGCGTTGGATTGGTTTGTGTTCTTATGCAACATATTAAGGTTGTGTCTTGTGTTTCAAGACAACTATGAAAACAAGAGAAGAACTAACCGACCCACGATTTAGAGTTAGCCTCGGTAATTCATGCACTAAAGATATGGAGGCACTACTTGTATGGCATTTATGTTAATATCTATACAGATCATAAGAGCCTCCAGTACATCTTCAAGAAAAAGGAATTGAATCTATGTCAGGGGAGGTGGTAAAGACTATGACATTGATATTTTATACAAATCGGGGAAGGCGAAAGTAGTAGCCGACGCCCTTAGCCGCAGATCCATGGGTTGCATGTCATATTTGCAGCCAGAAAAGAGGGGAATACCTTATGAGGTTCATCACCTAGTTAGCCTTGGAGTTCGGTTACTAGATTCAGGTGATATTGGAATTACTATTCAATATACGACAACATCCTCTTTAGTAACTGAAGTAAAGGAACGCCAATACGAGGATCCTGTGTTAGTTTGTTATAGGGACACCACCCTTTAGAAGGAGAAGACACCATTTGAAATTATAGAAGATGGACTCCTCAAATATCAAGGGCGACTCTACCAATGTTATATAAATCCCGAAAGGTTAAACATTCAAGGAGAATGTTTCTAAGGGGGGGAAGGATGTCACATCTCGCGTTTTCGTACGTTAAAAGTTTCTTCTTCAGTTGACCGACGCGGACTCTGGGATGAGATCATTTTGACGTTAACGTATTTACATTATTTAAAAAAATGATAAATAAGTGTTATGAAGGATAAAGGGGTACACGGATTAAAGAAAACGAGTTTCGTTGAAAATGGACAATTGGGAATGAAATATGAGTCGATCGATAATACTCGATAATTATGAAGTAGTACCAAGCAAGGTACCATGTTACCACAGTAGTAATATATATAAAGTATATATGAAGTTGTCACGCCCCGAAATCCCACCATCGGGCCGTGATGGCGTTTAACGTTGAATCTGCCAGACAAGCCAACGTATATAGCTAAACTAGCATGAAAATCTTAACTTTCCTGAATAAGCTAAAACACTTGAAAGTGATCAGCGAAATGAATACAGTTTTAAGCTAAGTAAAGATAATCACAAAATATCGAAGCAAAATTTCCCAAAAACATGGAGTCATAAACTCACGAACTGTCTAAGAGTGCTAAATACAAGTCTGAAAGGAAATACATGTCTGCTTTTGAAACTGAAGGAAAAAAGAAGAAGACAGAATCGAAGACAAAGGGATGGAAGAGACGCCAAGGCCCACGAACGCCAGCGGGTATACCTTGAAGACTGTATGATGAGCTGGAAGACAGTCCCACTAATGATGTCCTCCGGTTCCAGCTGCATAATCTGCACAACATAAAGATGTGCAGGTGTAGCATCAGTACAACCGACCCCATGTACTGAGTAAGTGCCTAGCCTAACCTCGGCAAAGTAGTGACGAGACTAGAACCATACTACCAAATAAACCTGTGCAGTTCAAATAAATGTATATATAGAAATAACAGCAGGAAGTAAACAGTTAAGTACAATTATGGGAAAAACATGCCAGGGTACAAAAGGGGAAAAGAAAACACTTATTTAAGTAACAGAACAAAGCAACCGACTAGTATCAGAATAACAATAGGGAATAAACAAGTGCATGACATCACCCTTCGTGCTTTACTCTCATTCTCACCAAGACAAGTGCACGACATCACCCTTCGTGCTTTACTCTCATACTCACCAAAACAAGTGCACGACTTCACCCTTCGTGCTTTACTCTCATACTCACCAAAAATAGTGCACGTCATCACCCTTCGTGCTTTTACTCTCATACCACCAAAACAAGTGCACGGCATCACCCTTCATGCTTTTACCTCATTAAATCAGCACGGAATTAACCTCCGTGCTTTTTAATATGAATAATGGCACGACATCACCCTTCGTACATTCCACTCTTCCTTACAATAGAAAACAGTGCACGGCATCACTCTTCGTGCTTTAACACTCTTCCTCACCCAAACAGAAATCACAAGCAAGGGCAAGGGAGTAAACAGATTAGGAATAGAAATCTCAACAAGGGAACAATAATTCAACAATTAAATCCTGGAAAGGGAACAATCAATTAAAACAATTAAATCCCGGAAAGGGAACAATAACGGTAATCTCAACATCCCAGCAAGGAAGACAATATCAAAAGAAACAATGACCCGACAAGGGTATATTTTAGTAATTCTTTCTATTTCTTTCACTTTCATTTCCATGATTTATTATATCACTTGAGCCAGCGCTCCAAAGACCGTAATATCTCATATTTCTTCATTATTCATTTCAGAATTTAAGCCAATGCTCCAAAGACTGTAATATCTCATATTTCTTCTTTATTTATTTCACCATTTGCGCCAATGCTCCAAAGACTGTAATATCTCATATTTCTTCATTATTTATTTCACAATTTGAGCCAATGCTCCAAAGACTGTAATATCTCATATTTCTTAACAACATATAGAAATCATCAATTAAGCATGATAATTACCACAAATCCAGAATATTCACAATGCAAGGACTCACGGTCATGCTAGACACCAATGTATAAATACTCGTCACCATGCTTAGGCATCACACTCTACAATTAGCAAGTAGCAAACAAGACTCAACTTTTATTCCCTCAAGCTAAGGCTAGACCAAACACTTACCTCGGGTCCGAAGTATATCAATCAACCCAAAACCACACGTTTGCCACAAGTATCCGACTCCAAATGGCCCAAATCTATTCAAATAAATTTCATACCGTAAATAACATCTCATGCAACTGATTCTACTATCCAATTCAAGGTTACGACGCGAAATTAGGTTAAATGACCAAAACGCCCCCAGGCAAGCATATCGGAGTCAGGTAAATTTTTCATTTTCAGAACCCTCGAACCCTCGAACTCTCGCAAGTCTAGCCATATAAAAATCTCTCAAATCGGAGGTCAATCACCCACTCAAACCCCCATTTTAGAAAAAATCTAAGTTCTACCCAAATCACCCAATTTCACCCATGAAAATCTTTGATTTTAAGTTGAAAACATGTTAAATGATGTTAATGATTGAAAGAAATGAGTAAAAACCATTTACAACTGATTTGGAAGACTCTTGTTCTGTGGAAAAATCGCCTAAGAGTGTTGAGTTTGAGAAAATACGAAATGTGAAGTAAAAACTCGATTTTGTACAAGGCAGGCTACTAGTTGGCATCGCAAATACGAACAGGGGTTCGAATTGCGAACAACCCTGACATGGGAAATGCGAAGAAAAGTTCGCATTTGCGATCACTGTGCAGGAGGAGGGACTTCGCATTTGCGAAGAAACGCTTCGCATTTGCGATCACTGCCAGCCAGTGCACTGTTCGCATTTCCGATGCTGGCTTCGCATTTACGATCACTGCCAGCCAGTGCATCTTCGCATTTGCGATGCTGGCTTCGCAATTGCGAAGCCTGCAGATCCGACACACCAGCAGATTTTCCAAGTTCAGAAATGAAATCCGTAACCTATCAAAAACTCAGCCGAGCCCTCGGGGCTCAAAACCAAATGTCTACACTACCTCAAAAATATCCTATTAACTTATCCGTATGATCAAATCATCAAAATAACATCATACACATAGAATTAAACCCCAATATCCATGAAATTTATCAAATTTCCTGAAAACATGAAAGTTTCTATTTTTAAGTCCGAAACACGTCAAACAAAATCCGATTTGAACCAAACTTTACGGAAAGTGCTTAAAACATATATAAGACCTGTACCAGGCACCGAAACCAAAATACAGGCCCGATACCATTATTTTCTAATCAGATTTCATTTTCAATTTTCTTAATTATTTTCATAAAACAATTTTACTCAAAAATTCATTTCTCGGGCTTGTGACTTCGGAATTCGATTCCGGGCATACGCCCAAGTCCCATATTTTCCTACGGACCCTCTAGGACCGTCAAATCAAGGTTCCAGGTCCGTGTCCGGGTCTGTTTACCCAAAATGTTGATCGAAGTCAAATTTATTCATTTTAATATCAAATCTTAGTATTTTTCAAAGAATTTCATATTTAAGTTGTCCGGCTACGCGTCCGGACTATGCACACAAATCGAGAAAATTATAAATGAGGGTTTCAAGGCCTCGGAAGTACGGGGTGCATAATAACATAGGTGATGACCCTTTGGGTCGTCACAGAACTATTTTTAAAAATAAATAGAATTTTAAGTAATTTGTGATAATTGTTAATTATGCGGGTAATTGGTTAATTACTAGGTAACGGGACATTATCTAGTTACCTAATAAGCGGAAAAGATTAAGATTTTCCACCCAACCCCCACGTGGAAGCAAGCCATTCCTTAACTAAATGACTCTTAGTCATTTTCTATTAGGTGGCAACCTAATTGAAGGGCACTTCAATTCTTACAAACTCCTACTAACGTGGCATTCTTTTTTTCACACCGACTTGGTTTATTCATTTTTCCTTGGATAGTTTTCCTTAACACATTCCACTCTTGATTTGTTGTGCAACCTAATCAGTTTGTAGTCTCTAATATATACTTCTGATTTATGACACCATCTTGAGAACCATGAATTCTAATCTTTTTGCTATCAAACTATAAAAACTATTACTTGTCTTGCAACAACAGTATCCCTTTTTTTATTAAGAAAATTGCTTGATGAAATGGATTTACGTCTTGGGAGTAAGATCATATACATTGTGATAAATTAAACTAATTACACCCAGGGTGCTTATAGTCGAAGAAATGATAGTACTATATTTCACACATAATTAGCTATTGTGGACAACTTGATTCTGCATCTTGAAATATCTTCTTAATGGCTTGTCTCAATGACAATATGCAAAATCATTGCTGATTTACGGTTCAGTGTCCATCTTAAACCTTATTGATAATTGTTAAGGAGATACGATGCTTCATCCAAAGTAGAAAGAACGCCTCTTAAGTGGCGTGAGATTTTTGCAATCTTTCCCAAGAATATCATACGGATATTTCCCTAATCAAGGTATGTTAAGTCTATCCCTTCTTTCTTTTGGCATGGTCCAAATTATACTAAAGAAATGAGCAAATACACAATTTTTATAAATTACTCTATTCATAGAAATAGTAGGGGTGTCTATATTCTTCATTCCCCATGAGAATTATTAATATTTTTTCCCTGGGTCTCAGAATAATATCTAGTTGGAAGAGTTTATCCGGAAAGAATATTGAGATTATTACGCACTTTTCATGAATTTCATACATGTGCATTGACCCATGACCATATAGCGTTATATAGGCGTATATATGTAAATATATATATATATATATATATATGGGATATGGGAAAAGGTTACAGCATTATATACGCACCACCACCCGATCATCTGGTATATGATGATGATGTTGACCATAGGGGCTGATATATGATTCAAACGATGTTATATACACGTATATATGTATGTCCATTTAAATGGTGTTATATATGCATATATATATATATATATATATATATATATATATATATATATATATATATATATATATATATATATATATATATATATANACGCACCACCACCTGATCAGCTGGTATACGATGATGATTTTGCCCACAGTGCCGATATGATATGATGGGATGCCCTCAGAAGCTGATTATGTTATGAAACATATACCTATGCATGATATGACAATCATTCGCATATGCATGATGCTAAAATTGATTTATTATTGCAGAATTATCCATACATATGTTTCTATTAGAGGTCTGTAGACAGTGTGTCTAGTTGGATAATATGTGGCCTTCGACTTCCAGTTTTGAGATATATAGTTTTCTATAGAATCCTTCTCGGCTCGTCCTATGTATGTTGTACGTATATGTATGTATGCCTTTTTGTGCAGATTTCTTGCATGTATAATGTTCTCGTAATCCAGCAGGTGTTATTCAGGTTCAAATTTTAGACGCATGTTTAGGGGTTTTTGACAGGCAGGACTCAGGCACCCGTATCGACCCATCGGGTTGGGTCGTGACAATGGGCTGAGTGCCCGAAGCCAAATCAATATCCCTGCCGACTGGCCTCCCCAGCACGTTTGTGGGAAATACCTCTTGAAACTCACGGACAACTGTAACTGAATCCATGGAAGGAACCTCCACGCTAGAATCACGAACATAAGTCAAATAAGCTAGACACCTCTTCTCGACCATACGTCGATCCTTCTAATAAGAGATAACCCTACTGGTATAATGGCCATGAGTGAACCTCTTCTCTAATCGAGGAAACCCCGGAAAGGCTAAGGTCACCGTCTTGGCCTGACAGTCCAATATAGCATGATAAGGTGACATCTAATCCATACCCAATGTAACATCAAAATCAACCATATCGAGGAGTAGATGATCTACACTAGTTTCAAGACTCCTAATAGCGACCACACACGAACTATAAACACGATCTACAACAATACCATACCAAACATATGTGGACACATATGCAGGGGCACTCAAAGAATTATGATGTACAACCAAATATTAAGAAAATTAAGATAACACATAGGAGTAAATAGATCCCGAATCCAATATAACTGAAGCATGTCTACTACAATTTGAAACAGTACATGTAATAATATCATCAGATGACTCAATTAGAAAAGCATAACATAGGTGCTGGGCCCCACCACTCTAAACCAAGTCCCTGTGATGGCCTCTAATTGGCGGGTCTCCACCTCTAATGGCATGACCTTCACCTCTAACAGTCTGGCCCCTACCTCGGGGTGCCTGAACCCTGCCTCTAGCTGGCTGAGCAGGCGGTGCATCAACTAGTGGCGGAACCATGGCGCGAGAACCCTGATGTTGTGGAAGAGCGCCCAATAATCTCAGACAGGTCCTCCTGATATGCATATAACCACCACAGTCGAAACATACATCCTGGTACTATGGCTGTGGAAATTGAGACTGTAGGCTGGCTGGCCAGAATGAGGAACATAAGGACCTGACTCCTTGAAGCACCATGGGATGCCTAAAGCTCTGAATGAAACAGCATGGGAGGACGGCCTCTACAAAAAGTACCCCTGCCTCTAGCTGAGGCATTGCTTAACCCACCGGAATGACGAGGTCTCTTGTCAGACCCATGATCTCCCTGTCCAAGAACCATCGCGACTTGCCTGGCGACATTGGCAGCCGCCTAAAAATAAATCTCACTCCCAGTATCCTTAGACATCTACAATCTAATAGGCTGAGAAATTCCCTCAATAAACCTCCTCCCCCCCCCCCCCCTCCTCTCTCTCTCGGTAGGAAGCAGAAGAATAGAATGACAAGACAAATCCACAAAATGGGTCTCATACTAAGTAACAGTCATATTGCCCTGCTGAAGACGCTCGAACTAATACTGATGCTCCACTCTCATTGTTTTAGGGAGAAACTTCTCCAGAAAGAGCTGAGAGAACTGATCCCAAGTAAGAGCAGGCAACCCCGGTGGTCTAGTCAACAAATAATATCTCCCCTATTTCTTGGCGGAACCAGTCATCTGAAATGCAACAAAGTCGACCCCATTGGTCTCCAATATACCCATGTTGAAGAACCTCATGATATCTCTCAAGATACTCCTGGGAATCCTTTGAAGTAGCACCACTGAAGTGAACTAGGAAGATCTTGGTAAACTTGTCCAATCTCCACAAATCCTTAAAAGACATAACTGCCCATCACTGGTCTAAGAAGCAAAAACCGGCTAAACTACTCCGACTCGATGAGTTGCGTGAGTCTGATACTGGGGAGCCATCTTCTCCAGAGTCTAGACTCCTCCTCCAGCCTTAGATACGACTGGTGCCATGGGAAATACACCAGTCCAAGCCAGACTCTCAATAAGGCCCACCAAACGGACCAAAACATCCTGAAGCACTGGGGTGGAATATAACCCTCTGGAACCTGAGTTGGCCCGGCAGGAACGGTCTAGGCTGAAACCTCATCGTCAAACTCTACCTGAGGCTGCTACTCGGGTTCTGGACTGAGCCCGACCCTTTACCTTGGACTCTGGCATGACCTTGGCCTCGACTTCTGCCCCTCGTAGGAGCTGCCAATGGAGGCTTTGGATACTGCTCAGCTGAAAAAGTGGTACATGTTCTCTCCATCTGCGAGACAATAGGAGTATAAGAGTTCAAACACTATTGAGAAAACAAAATCACACGAAGCAGAAGAATAGAAGTGAAGTTTGTTCCTAAACTTCGTATCCTTTGGGATATAAGTATTGACCTCTCTGTACCGATACCCTAGACTCTGCTAAGCTTGTTCGCCTATTGTGAGATCTAGGCAACCTGGTGCTCTAATACTAACTTGTCACGACCCGTAATTCCCATTGTCGGGACTGTGATGGTGCCTACCATTAAACTTGCTAGGCAAGCCAACACTAGAGATTTATTAGCCAATTATTTTAGATTTAAGTGGTTAACAACAAGCAAGCTATAACAAGTAGAAATTAACAAGGAAATATGTATAACAACTTTTAATATATACTACTACCTAGAGTCTGGAGTCACAATTCACGAACATTCTAGAATCTATTACAAATAAAGGTTTGAAAGGAATACAAATTGTTTTTTGAAATAAAGAAAATAGTAAAGTAGTTACGCCCCACAATATTACGATGAGTTACGCTCCGCAGTATTATATTACGATGATGTTACACCCTGTAGTATTGTACGATGAATTTGTCATAAGATAATTTTACATCAGTTCAAGGACAAAATTATTTGGGTATTAGAAGTATTATGTTATTTCAAGCAAGTGATAATTAAACTCGTGAAGGTGAGAGGGTAAACGAACTGAAGAAGATGAGTTTCGTTGAAGTTTGACAATTTGAGATAATTCTTAACTATGTGGATAATTTGGTGATTAATGAATTTTAGTGGGAGATAATTAAAAATCTTTGGATAAAGATAAATAACATCACGTGGAAGCTTTTGCCTTAGAAAAATTGTGACTCTTACATTCATTAAAATAGGTGGCATGAAAAAAAGTGAGACTTGAAGAAGGGATAGTTGGCGGTGGTAGTATTTAAAGGAAGGAAACATAGGAATTATTTCAATTTCCTTCCATTCAATTTAAATTTAAGGAACATCATACGGATAATATTCGTAGTTATCCCTACACTTTATTAGTCATAAATTCTTGAATTATCATCATAATATTAGTCATCGTTACACCTTTTCTTCAAAATTCATTAGGGAGGAATTGTAGAAAGGGAAAAGGAAAGAACAAAAATGTGAGGGGATTTGGGAATTCCTACGAGGCTTCTTAGATTAATAGCATCGGGATGTTCTGATTCTAAGGGAGTATGGTGCATTTTTTCTCAAAAATATCATACAGATTTTCTCCTACTTTGATCCGCCGTTACATATTTTTCACAAAAGACATATATTAGAGGGATTGCCAAGAGAACCGACTCAGGTATGTTAAGGTTAATCCTTCTTTCTTTTGCCATGACCCAAGTAATGATCGTAATGCTATTCTATAAGCGGTTCTACTCTTAATAGATAAGGATGCCTATGTTATTCATTCATGTAAAGTGATATTCAAGCATATCTAAGTATGTCCCTAAGTCCCTAACAAGGTATATGATAGAGATTTTAGTGTTTATAATATAGTGATACATGTACATGCATCTTCATGCATTTACCATCGTGCTACGGCCGGTCGGGCAGCTACCACTAATTAGTTGGGCAGTCATGCATCACGTGATATGGATAATAGTGTGACGACCCAAAGGGTCATCACCTATTTTATTACCCATTCCGTACTTCTGAGGCATTGAAAACCTCATATGTAGTTGCCTCGATTTGCATGCCAGTCGGGCAATCATGCATTTATCACCGGGCTACAGTTGATTGGGCAGTTACATATTTACCACCGAGCTATGGCCGGTCGGGCATTCATTTACCATCGAGCTACGGCCAGTCGGGCAATCATGCATTTATCACCGGGCTACAGTCGATTGGGCAGTCACATATTTACCATCGAGCTATGGCCGGTCAGACAGTCATGCATTTACCACCGAGTTATGGCCGGCCGGTCGGGCAGTTACCACTGATTAGTTGGGCAGTCATGCATCATACGATATGGATAATAGTGTGACGACCTAAAGGGTCATCACCTATTTTATTACCCATTTTGTACTTCCAAGACCTTGAAAACTTCATCTGTAGTTGCCTCGATTTTTGTTCGCATTCCAAGCGCGTAGCCTGACAGCTTAAATAAGAAATTCTGTGGAAAATGCTAAAATTTGATATTAAAATGAGTAAATTTGACTCCGGCCAACATTTTGGGTAAATAGACCCGGATGCGGACCAGTAATTTGACCGTCCCACAGGGTCCGTATGAAAATATGGGACTTGGGCGTATTCCCAGAATTGAATTCCGAGGTCCCAAGCCTGAGAAATTAATTTTTGAGTAAAATTGTTTTTTCTAAAATTTATAAATAAAAATGAAATGAAAATTTGTTAGAATGTGTTGGTATCGGGCCCGTATTTTTTTTCCGGCACCCGGTATGTGTCTCATATGTGGTTTAAGATATTTCTATGAAGTTTTATTGAAATTGGACGTCGTTCGACGTGTTTCGAGCTTAAAACTCTGAATTTGAAATTTCATAAGGTTTGAAGAAAAACTAGTGATTTTGAGGTTTGATTAGTTTTTTTTTATTTTATTTAGCGATTTGATCGCGCAGTTAAGTTCGTAGGATGCTGTGAGAGTTATCTATGAAATTTGGTGTCATTCCGAGTTGTATAGTTTAGTTCGGCACGTTGTTAGCAAAGTGTAGAAAACTTAAAGTTCCTAAGTTTCATTCATGAGGTTTGGGGGTGTGATTTCGAGTTTTAGCGTTGTTTTGGGTGTTCTGAAGGCTCGAGCGACTCCGTATTATGATTCAGGACCCGTTGGTATATTTGGGCTAGGGCTCTGGTGGGCCCATGTGCCTTCCGGACACCTAAAGTGGCTAAAAACCAACAAACATAGCTGCTGGTGCACCTGCTCTGGTGTGACCGCAGGTGCGGTTGCCCAGGTGCGAGACCGCAGGTGCGGTCTCCTCTCCGCAGGTGCGGGCCCAGGCTGCGTAACCCATTTCCGTAGAAGCAAGATTTTTCTCACAGGTGCGGTCCCTAGAGCTGCAAGTG